>BSBK01008307.1:607500-845000 GCA_027943335.1 Chamaecyparis obtusa | reverse complement strand
AGATCAACCATGTGTTGATAGATGGAGCACTTGATTACAAGTGACATCTATTTCCAGGTTTTCACCACTTGGATTTTATTCTATTTTTGCTACCAAGGTGCATGTTTCAAGGTTTTCACCAAGGCACTTTTTCTATTTTTAATTTTCATATTTTTTACATTTTTTTTATTTTTGATCTTTTTTATTTTTTTGTCGATACATCAAGGTGCCCATTTACCAGGTCTTTACCAGGATGATCATTTTTTCAGGACTTTATATACTTTTTAGAATTTTTTTAGGATCATAAGTTGTTGTACAAGATGTAGAATGTCTAGTTGTAGAATCATTTTAGGTGGAGAGCATTGATAGGTTATTTGAGAACATCACCTTCTGGAGTAGCCAATTGATAATCTCAAGAACTGAATGCTATAGTAATAACAAAATGACCCAACTAATTAGGTTTGAATTTGCCCTTCTTTTCTTTGTGTTGATATTTTTAGTTCTCTTGCAGAACAAGGTCACCAACCTAAAATTTGTGATGGTGTACCTTCTTGTTGTAGCCCTTAGACATTCACTTTTGATAGACCCTCAGATGGTCAAATGATTCTTTTCTACATTCATAAAGTAATTCTAGCTCTTGAAGTTGAGAGATTATGTAATCTCAATCTGTAACAAGTCCATGTAGTGATACCCTAAGTGATGGTATTTTGACTTCAATTAGTAAAACTAACTCAAAACCATAAACCAATGAAAATAGCATAGCCCTTGTGGGTGTTATGATGCTTTCTTGATAAGCCCATAAAGATGGATTTAGCTACAAGTGCCAATCCTTTCCAAATTTATTAACTATTTTGTGCAAGATCTTGAGGATTTTTTTATTCGAAGCTTCCACCTATCCATTCTCCTGAGGATAGTATATAGAAGATGAATTATGCATGATATGAAACTTAGCACATAGCTCATCAATGTAATTGTTTTCTAATTGTCCTCTATTCTCTATGATGATTGAGGGAATGGTGTATCTACAAATGATGTAGTTTGAGTATGAACATAGCCACCTATTTCCCTATTCCCTAAATAAGGGGTACAAATTCAACCCATTTGGTGAGGTACTCGGTAGCTGTAATAGTGAGCTTGTGTCCATTGGATGATGAAGGATATATCTGACCCACAAGATCAAAATCCCATTTTTGAAATGGTCAGTGAATAATAAAAGGCAAAAAGTCTTTGGTAGGGGCATGAATCAGATTTCCATGAAGCTGGAATTTATTGCAAGTCTTATCATATTGAAGAGCATAATTTTCCATGGTAGGCCAATAGTATCCACATCTGAGAAGCTTCTTTTCTACACAAATATTGTTTGTGTGTGATCCATAGATTCCCTTTTTGAACTTCCCTAAGCACTCTTTCAGAATCCTCACATTCTAGACACATAAGAAGTGTACCATCAAGACCTCTCCTAAACAATTCATTGGTGATGATGAAATACCAAGAGGCTTTTCAGATGAGATTTCATTTTTTTGTTCTGGGAAAGAAAGTCAAGGATAGTTTTGTCTTTGAGGTAGGCATAGATTTGTCTATAGCAGGAAGTGTTAGGAGCAAGGAAAGAGAGTTCTTCCACTAGGAAGTTATAGTGAAATTGATGTTCTTCCAATTATAGCATCGAGGATAAAGTAGCCATAGGATTTGTTTCTCTATTTTCTATACATGGTATATATTGGAAGGTGATGAACATGAAGTACTTCTTTAAGTCATCAACCAAACATTTATATGGAAGGAGTTTTTCATCCTTAGTTTGGTATTCATCATTGAAATGATTAATCACAAGTTGGGAGTCACCATCGATATGAAGTTCTTCAATCTTCCATTCAATGGCCAATTTTAGTCCATTAGTCAACCCTTAATATTCTGCTACGTTATTGGTGCAAGATTATTTTATAAGCCTTTGGAATCTTGTAACCTTGGGGAGAAACAAAGAGAAAACCAAAACCTACTCCTAGCTATGTAAATGAGCTATCAAAGTACATCTTCCAGGGATCCAAGAGAATCCATGGATTGGAAACCTTGAGAAATCAATTTAGAGCTCCCTAGGCATGGAGTGCAAGGGTTTTAAGAATGCTCTTAGCTAGAGCTATTAAGCCAATAACCTTTCTAGTAAACCATGCAATGGGAGATTCAAATAAAGACAAGGGCAAGAATGCCAATATCCCCAAGAATTTCTATGAAATGAAAATGCAACTAGATTAAGAAGAATATGCAAGCTAGAAATGAGAGATGTAAGCTAAGCTATGGAAATGAAAGTACAAGTATGCTATGAAAAGGAAAGATGAAAGAAATGCTCCAAATCTCCAAAGCTCCAAAATCACCTAGAAAACCTACAGCATAACATTAGTGTTCAAAAGATGCATATGCAAATGAGAAGAGAGCTCTTCTTTTATAGGAAATGAAAAGGAATGAACCATGGAGATTAAGAGGAAAAAGATTTAATCAAGGGTTGAGCTTGAAAGATGAGCAATCCATGTGCACAAATATCCTCCAATGAGAAAATAAGAGTTGACTTTTGTGTCCATATGAGACAAAAAGTTTTTTTTCCCTTTTTATAAAATAAGAATAATGCTTTATTTGTGCAACTTAGGATAAGAGGAAAAGTGGGGGATTTTTATTTAATTAAAAGAGGAGGAGATTCCTTTTAATTAAATAAAGATTTAGGATAAAATGGTTAGCCCATAGAAAATAATTGAATAAATGATAGAACTAGGATTTGATCAAGAATAAGCAATTGATGATTTTAGCAAATAATGCTAGAAAGGGGCTAATAGTCTAAGTGACCATTTTTAGGTGTATACATTTGCCCCTCTTTGACTAA
The DNA here is from genome assembly GCA_027943335.1 of Chamaecyparis obtusa. Lineage (NCBI taxonomy): Eukaryota > Viridiplantae > Streptophyta > Pinopsida > Cupressales > Cupressaceae > Chamaecyparis > Chamaecyparis obtusa. The sequence goes on along the minus strand of BSBK01008307.1, from coordinate 842,155 downwards.
AGTGTGATTAATCTGGGAACACATTACGTCAAAGAATAGATCAGCCAAGAAAGCAATAGATAGCAGTTTGACTCCAAAGTATGAAGTGCAGAGGGATAGAAAATCCTAGATGGTCAGCCTGGTAATGATAGTATTGAACACTTAGGAAAGAGATGGATAGTATTAGAGCTCAAGATGAGAACTAACATGTCAAGTACAAAGAAAGATCGATCAAAGAAAATGGAATGGTCAAGCATATGCTCTAGAGAATATCCAATAGGATATGATGTGTCTGCCCCCTCGGGATCGAAAGTGAAATTAGGTAGAGGGAAGGCAGAAGCAAGAGCAACATGATCAAATCACTAGAAATCATAATCAAAGATGAAAGATGATAGAATAACCATCAAGCAGTGAAGATATGCCCCAGTCAAGACCTTAGAGAGAAATGAATTAAATGAATGAAAGACTAGAAGGATGAGAGAGATGGAGATGAGGAGAGAACCCCAGCAAAGATTGAATGATCAGGCCTCAAAAGGTCAGCCAACTGTGTGAAAGAAGGAGAAATGCGATTTTGATGATCAAGGTGAACTTGGATTTTGGTTTCAATCCTAAAATGAAGAGAAAATGATGCGATATGAAAGATAAGAAGTGAAAGACATGATTGGGAAGAAGCGAAAGATGAGCGCAGTTGACTGATAGGTCCACAAAAGATGAAAGGAGAGCTCTCTCAATATGCAAGATGCAAAACTAACTAACATGAACCTAAAAATGCAAGCTACTATGAAAAAGTGGTTGACTTGCAAGGTCACAATGCCAATAGAAATCTAATAATCATCATCAAGCTTTATTGGTAGTGTTGGAAGACCATACAATACACACTAGTATGACTATGTGAATATGAATATGATCTATATTATATAGAAATGTGGGAATCCCACCTAGGCACCAAAGACATGTAGGTCAAGATGACTAGTGCAGTGAGATTACCTGAGTTTTCTATAGCGAGATTATGCTTGCATCAGGACATAAGAAGGTCAAGATGGCTATAAGCATGCACTCACATAAAACAGTCAAGGATAATACCTTGTAGATCCTAGGTGTCAAGTGGAACAAGCATAAATGCTAATGACAATTAGGACTAACAAAATATACCCACAAGCAAAAAAAGAAATAAAACATGTCCTCATGCCCTCAGTCTTCTAGCTATGCATCATTGAAAACTATCATAGGGAGAGAAAACTCATCAAAGAAATCATCATAGACAACACAAAAAGAAAACAAAGTAAAAAAAGTCTCAGCGAGTCAAGTGTTTAAGTGTGTGTGTGTAGGTCATAGAGTCAAACTTTGAGTATCACATCTGTTAGTGAGAAATATTGCATATCATGCTAGACTGTGGGTAAGACATCTGATAAGTGTTGAGAAACACTCGACACTAGGAAAGTGTTGAAAAACACAATTGGGGTGGTGTTGAAAAACACCATTGGAACCAAGTAGCCCAAGAAACTCGAACACAGAAAGAGACCCAAGATAAGCTAGAACAATGTATGCCCCTTAGACTAAGACAAGAGTCAATTCTAGGCTAGGAGAGGCAAAGCAAGAAGTGGAGTGAAGGAGTGCCATGCAAGACTGATAGACATAGGTGCAAGGGTCTCAAGTAGTGCCTGTTTCTAGGTTTTCACCACTTGATAGATTTTTTCAGGACTTTTTTCAATTTTTTTGTATTTTTGCTACCCAGGGCCTGTTTCTAGGTTTTCACCAAGGCACTTTTTCTATTTTTTTTGAATTTTTTTATTTTTTTATTTTTTTGGTGAGACATCAAAGCACCTATTGCTAGGTTTTCACTAGGATGCTCATTTTTTCAGTACTGTTTATGCTTTTTAGGATTTTTTCAGCATCATATATGAATTTTTTTTGGAATTTTTTTAGGATCAATAAGAATATATACAAAGAGCTCAAGAACCTCAGACATAGTACTTCTTTTGATGTAGAGAATTGGTAGGCCCAGTAAGCTCTTCTCCCTCTAGCATAGATAGCTAAGAGGCCTCAGACCCAAATTTTGTTGTGATAATACAAGGTCCTAACCAATAGTAACCATCCCTAAGAAATTTCCAAGCTAACGCAAGGTCATTAAAGTGTGATCCACATATACCATCATGGACTTCAGCTAGCACTTTGTCTAACTCATCTATTTCAAGACACTTAAGGAGAGTTCCACCTAGACCCTTCCTATACAAGTCACCAGAGATGGGGGTTAAGTGTGAGGCGTGATGGATGAGATGGCACTTCATATTGCATGTTAGAATTTTAAGAATAACATGATCTTGGAGATAGGAAAAGATGGTGGCATTGTAGGAATTGTGGGCAGGATAGCGTAATTCTTCCACCAAGAACTTGAAGCGGGATTTATGCTTTTTCAATTGTAAAATGGATGCCAAAGTAACCAAGGCATTAGTAGCTTTGAGTGGAGCTCTAGGAATGTGCTGAAATATGACAGATGTGAAATAATTCTTGAAAAATTTCACCATTTTTTTTATAGAGAATCAGCTTGTCAGCTTTTATTTGAGAATCATCATTTTTTAGCAGGTCTTTATTTTTACTTTTTTGAGGTTCATATACCACCACAATGTGGTTTTCACCATCCGACCATTGCTCTTTTCTTTTGATTTGATGATTGAGATACTTTATTTTTGATTCAGTCCTTTTTGTTGCTGGTTCACTAGTGGAAGAAGTAATAGGTTCAATGGCATGTTGATCCTGGGTGGACCAAGCTATGAGATCTGATTTTGCGAGATGAAATGAAGTGACTGGTTCAATAGAATTTATGTGAGGGATGTCATCTCTAGGGACAAGAGAGGTCAAGCCTATAGGGTAAGCTCTGAAAGTGTTAAGATCTAGACTTGTCATAGAAGTACTAGTGTGGTCCACTAAAGCAATACATGGATTAAACTCATCAGACCCTATGTGAGACTCATCAACTACGTTGGGTTGGTCACCATGAGTATGAACCACTTCCACTTCCATATCCACTATGGAAGATCTGTCGGAGAGAGTATCCCATTCATATTCATTTGAATCCATGGTTACGCTTCTACTAGGATGCTTGCACCAAGAAGGTTTAGGACCTTTAGAAGTAGAGGCTTCAGTGTCATTATGTGTGAGATCTCCTCTTTTCATTAAGCGTGCAATATTTCTATGCTATCTATCAAAGCTCAATGACTCATTAGCTATAAAATTTCTGGATGTGGAGGCTTCAGCTACATCATTAGTAGACAGGCATTCTCCTTCCCAAAGGAGTGAATTAGAAGGAAGATTGTCTCCCATTTGAGCCATAGTGTGTAGTGGTGACTCATCTATATCTGTGTCTGAATCACTAATCATGGGAGCATTTCTAGAACATGTAGGGTGGTCATCATTGGCACCATATCCTAGACCTATTATAATCTTAGAGGGTCAGCCATTAGTATGACTCAAAGGCTTGACTAGGGCATGCCCATTATCATTTATAGGTCTATGACCTTGATAGCCCATTTGTTCCAAAAATTTATAGCCTTTACCATAGCGCTTAGGAGAAATAGGAGTAGCAATAGTGGTACTATCTTCTTCATCTCTATAGATCCATTCTCTAATAGCTTGTTCTTCTCTTTCTACCTCTAGGGATATAGATGCTTGAACAAAATTACCAAAAATTGTCATGGTAGAAGCAGAAGGCTTCATCTTATCAGAAGGTCTCCCATATGATCTAGGAGAAGTAGGCATAACAACAATGGAATCCAGTGTGTACTCACCCATACCTAGGCTCATCATCTTAAAATTTTTCTTAATAGAAGCTAGGGATGCAGTAGGATCATTAGAGGGTTTGTTGTGAGGAACAAATGTTTCAGCAGTAGCAAGAGTATTGATAGCAATAGTATGATCCCCGGGGATCACAATTTCAGCTCCTTTATGTGGAAATTTGACACACTGATGGTATGTAGAAGGAACAGCTTGCATGTCATGGATCCAAGGATGACCCAAAAGAATGTTATAAGAAAGTGGGATGTCCAATACTTGGAACATAATATCTTTCATGACAGGGCCCACTCAGACAGGTAGCGTGACAAGACCTTTGGAAGATCTTTCAACTTCATCATATGCTTTTATAGTAATTTTCCATTTAGGATTGACAACAAATTATGACAAACCTAGTTGTTGTATGACATTGAAAGAAACAATATTTAACCCAGCACCATTGTCTATCAGAACTCAAAGAACTCAGGTATGGTAGACCATAACTTCAATATGTAAGGCAAGATTGTGAGGGTGACTAATAGATACATCATCTTCTAGAGAAAAGGATAGATAATGAGGTGATGAGATGTGGTTGACCATAGCCTGGAACCTATCTGGGTCAATGTCATTAGGGACATTAGCTATACGCAAAGCCTTTTCAAGGATCTCCTTGTGCAAAGGAGATAGCTCAAGCAACTCAAAAATAGATATCTATGCAGGTGTCCATTGTAATTGATGGACAAGATCATAGCTAGACAGAGCTGAAGGAACTGTTGGTTTGGAAGATGAGGCTTGTTTAGGATCAGGTGTAGTTTTAAGGACCAGTTTAGCTTGCCCCCTTGTAACAACATTCAGTGCCTCACTTTGGGAAGATGAACTACCACATGTTTGCAAGACCAACTTTGACATACCATGATTGGATTTATTATCATCTTGAGGTTGCATCATAAGAACACTCTCAACGGGCTCTACCATGTTGATCACAGGTGAATCAAAAGTATATGTATAGTTGATCTTAGCATCATGATTCTTCTTATGTGCTTGAGAGGTTTCACCTTTGTCATACTTAGGTAGAGGATCTTTGAAAGCTGTGTGATCAAAATTTTTAACTAAGCCATCTATGAGAACTGTGCCTCCCTCAATGAGATCTTGTATAGCATCTTTAAGTGTGAAACAATTGTCAGTCTTGTGTCCCTTGTTTCTATGATAGTGGCAGTAATGATCCTCTCTCCACCAATCAGGCTTAACTAGTGGATCATAGCAACACATTTTCTCAAGAAGCGTAAGATAATTATTTTCAACCAAAGTCTTAAGAATCACATCATATGGTTCAGCCAATGGGGTATAGACCTATCGTTGGAATTGCTTCTTTGGCTTATCTGCATTTTGAGGCTTAGGACCATTTTGAGCGTTGGCAGCTTCTTGTTGTTTTTCTACGTAGATGGCATTAGATAGGTTGAAAGTAGGCTCTTTAGCTTTAGGGACATCTACAACCCCATCATTGACAACATACTTATTCCTATTCCAATGTTTTCTCTTGTCTTTGCCATTGGTTCTAGTATCTTTATTAATAACAATATCCCCCTTTTTGATGGCCACATCCTCAATCTGATATGCACTTTCAACCATGTCATTGAAAGAGGAGAACAATTGCTTCCTTAGATCATAATACAACTCAGGCACAAGAGTGTTGACAAAAATGTCAATCTTTTCCCTTTCAGGTAATTGACGAGGATTTCGAGAATACAATGACCTCCAACATTGCAAATAACTCTCCTTGGTTTTGTCTCAAAGCACCAAGATTTATCATGGTGATAGGTTGTTGGATATTGTATGAATAGTGTTGTGTGAAGTGCATAGCCAACTCATCAAAAGTCTTCAAAGGAGGTGTCAACTTTTCCAACCATTCTAAAGCTTGTCCTCTTAAGCTTTGAGGGAATAATCATAGCAAAAATGTGTCTTCATGAAGGAAGTCCATGCTAAGAGCGTAAAAGTGATGCACATGGTCATGGGGGTCATCGTTTCCATCATACTTGTCATATTTGGGAACCTCAACATCCCTAGAAAATGGGACCATGTATAGACTCCTATCAAATGGAAGAGCACAAATAGATTCTACAAAGGAGACCTTTGGAGGCTCTCTTTCTATTGCTATTTGGGTAAGGCATTGATTTGTTTGACGTAGTTCTTCCTTAAGGAATTCCAATTCAGTTGGTACTCTTTGTCAAACAATTTGTCTGACATCATAGCTGGGAGGAAGCTTGTATCCTCTAGAAGTCATATATTGGAAATATTGGTCACCATTGCACTCTAAAAGCTTAAGCATCTTTCATTAGGAGTCTTCATCTTGTTCAAATGCAATAAGATCCTCACTAGAAATATCATCAACGGCCTCTTCCTCATGGTGAGAGGAAGGTGGTCTAGGAGGTGAAGAAGGTACATCAAAATTCCATCTTGGAGGGGACCTTGGTGGCATGTTGTTTCCATTGTTTCCACTGGTGCCAAAGAAAGGTCTATTTTCATAGCTACTAGTCCTAAGTTGTTCATGGGACATCCCTATTGAAGTCATGCACCTAGCAACTTCCATTAAGATTTTACTATACTCTCTATCCAAGAGTGCTTGTTTACCTCTTTGCTCAAAGTGTTCTTGCATATGATGATATCTCTCTTGTTCGTTCATAGTAAGTGAGACACTATCTATGTTTTTGGGGGTTTTGAGCGTGGAAAAGAGGAAGCCTCCTTTATACCATAGGGTAGCCTTAGAATCCTTAGAGTGGTTAGAACTAGACCTGTCATTGTGAGTAGGCACTTGTGAGCATCTAGTTGGAGAAGGTAACTGAGTGTAATTGAACAGAGGATGATTCTCCTGCTCAAATTGAGACCGAGTTGTAACTGGCATGAAAAAGAATTGTTAGTTGACTAATAGAATGAGACAAAGTTTCTTAGATGTTGAGATAAGAAAAAGCCAATGATGATCACTTGTCGAGATAGAACAATAGAGATGGCTGGTCAAAGTGCTCAAGAAATTACAGTAGTCAATTGACACAAGCCTAGATGTGAGCAAGAAGCTCAATTAGCAAGTAGCTAGATAGGTAACCGTCTTTTGACAAGTGATCAAAAGTGACATTTGATAGGCTCAAATCCAATAGTTTTAGCTCATTTGTTTTAGTCTAGAACAATCCTAAGCATGTAGACAACAAGCCAGCTTCAGATAAGAACAAGAAAAAGACACTCTATAGCAGGTTAAAATGCAAGTGTAACAGCTCCGAATTGCAATAGTAGTAGGACAGCAGAATAACTCAAGATTCTTGGTTGAAGGTATGCGATGATGTTTCAGTATCATACGACTCTTGACCAGTGAATGTGAAAAAATTAGTTTTGAAAGCAATTTGGTCAATGTTGTAGGTTGCAAATACAATTTTTTGGTTTCAAGCACAATAATATCAGGAAGTAGACAAGTTTGCAAACAATAGGTGATCAAACATGTCATAAAACACTTGCGCAAGAGCAAAAGTAACCTTGCCAAGACAAGCAATTGTCTTCAAACAATGAGCAAGGGAAAAAGCAACCTTGCACATGAACAAGAATAGTGACTTAGTATTTCTACTCCTTAAGAACTACTTGTGTATGTTCTTGAGAATGTTTTAGCAGATGCTTAAAACACAACAACATCCTAACAAGTTGTCTACAAGGCTATACATAGCTCTTCTAAAGGGAGTCCTTGATATACGCAAGGTACGTGAGGCCCAAATCCATAGATGAGAAGAATCCAAAATCACACAGCCGGGGGGAGACAATAACCCAAATCTCCTCCTTCACTTCTCAAAGGTATAAAGTTCTTTGAGGCTTAGCCATGAGTGATATCTAACTCATTCCCAAGAGAGGTGTCTTTCAATTCACCACCCACTATTTATACTCTGCCAGAACATAGGAGTTAAGGTCATCCCTTGAGGTGATGTGTCCTCAAGCAGGCCTTGTAAAAATAAAAAGTAAGCAATTCTCTATCAAAAGTATTCGAAAGCACTAAAGGTGGTACATTTAACTCTTCAAGTGAATGTGAGGTGAGTCCACAAAGTGTGGTGCATTTAACTCCTCACACAAACTCAAAGTGAGTCCACACTTTAGAACACTGATGAGATCAAGAAAGCACAAAATGGGAAAAACTTTGTGGAGCACTTAACACTTTTTTAGGTAGACCCATCCCCTGAATATGGTGCTGGGATTGCATCCAAAGGGTTGAATGATGGGTGATTAAAAAAAGTGAGTCCAACAACCCAATTTAGCTAACAAGATCAATCAAAAGTACTCTAAGATTGCTTATCAATACTACTCCCAAGTGCAAAAGGGTTTGAACCATGGAATATTTAACTTTCCAAGTAAACATGAAGTGAGTCCACAAAGTGGTGCATTTAACTCTTCATGTAAACAAGGAATGAATCCATGCCCTAAATTACTCAATGAGATTTTTGATATTGGAACCAAGAATTACTTAAGGTGTAAACACAAGCATTCACTTACACAAACTTGTATGAAAGCAAATCTATGTTCATTCACTTCCCATTAAGAGCATCAATTGAAATGTGTTCTATGAAAGCATGTAAACACTCAAGCCAAACACATGAGAGGTTCATTCTTATTTCCAAAATCCAAATGTTGTAGAGATGTAACAAAATACCTTAAGTCCAAAGCAATGTGCTTAGTATATTTTACCTCATTTTTGTTTTTTTGTTAAGCATCTCCATGAAAGCAAGCCACAAACCTTCCAATGAACAAGACAAGCAAACAAGCAAACAAGATATGCAATGTATACTCAACTTATGCAAACCCTAAGGTGGTTAGATCTGAAAATAAATTGTTAGGAGCACTAATAACCAGCAAATGATTTAAATGAAAACTCACATCATGCATTGAACCATGTGAAAAATAAGTGCATGCTAATCATCAAATACCCTTTTATTTAATTTTGATTTTTGACCTTGTCAACAAGATTGGAATTATACCACATGAATTCAAACCCTAAATCCAAAATGCAGAAAAGAGACCTCTATCAAAAAATAGAGAGCTTTCCAAAAATGTAAAATTTTTAGAAAAATCTCTTCATTTGTGCCCTAGAGACCCATTTTACAAAAATAGACCACTTTTTGTAAATTAATTATTTGAGCTATGATATCGCATCCAAATTCAAATCACAAAGAATGGAACCCTTGTGAAATTAGAAGAGCTTTCTAAAATTGTGAAAAGTTCCAAAAAATATGCTAATTTTCTCCAAAAATTAATTTTTTATGAAAAATCAAGAAAAAATTATAAAAAATTGAAAATATCTCAGAAAATTCTAAATTTTTTTATTGGAGCTTCTCTGACATGTCTCCAATGTGAAAAAACATTTTCAGACCAAAACACCAAGCCATTTGGGAGATATGATCAAATCTTTGAAAATCTAGGGTTTTAGTCTCCAAGCAAATCTACACAAGGGGGTTAGCTCCAAAAATAATCAAAACCAGCATGTAAAAGTGGGTTGCCCCATGGTGGGCACCAAAAATGTACACACTCAAATGGTGCACTTCTCTAAATCATTTCTTCCAAGAGAATCCATGGATTGGAAATCTTGAAAAATCAATTTAGAGCTCCCTAGGCATGGAGTGCAAGGGTTTTAAGAATGCTCTCAGCTAGAGCTATTAAGCCAATAACCTTGCTAGTAAACCATGCAATGGGAGATTCAAATGAAGACAAGGGAAAGAATGCCAATATCCCCAAGAATCACTATGAAATGCAAATGAAACTAGATTAAGATGAATATGCAAGCTAGAAATGAGAGATGCAAGCTAAGCTATGAAAATGAAAGTACAAGCTATGCTATGAAAAGGAAAGATGCAAGAAATGAAACTATAATAGCATGTAAATATGAAAGCCAAGAATGCTCCAAATCTCCAAAGCTCCAAAATCACCTAGAAAACTTGCAGCATAACATTAGTATTCAAAAGATGCATATGCAAATGAGAAGAGAGCTCTTCTTTTATAGGAAATGAAAAGGAATGAACCATGGAGATTAAGAGGCAAAAGATTTAATCAAGGGTGGAGCTTGAAAGAGGAGCAATCCATGTGCACAAATATCCTCCAATGAGAAAATAAGAGTTGACTTTTGTGTCCATATGAGACAAAAAGTGCTTTTTCCCTTTTTATAAAATAAGAATAATGCTTTATTTGTGCAACTTAGGATAAGAGGAAAAGTGGGGGCTTTTTATTTAATTAAAAGAGGAGGAGATTCCTTTTAATTAAATAAAGACTTAGGATAAAATGGTTAGCTCATAGAAAATAATCGAACAAATGATAGAACTAGGATTTGATCAAGAATAAGCAATTGATGATTTTAGCAAATAATTGTAGAAAGGGGCTAATAGTCTAAGTGACCATTTTTAGGTGTATACAGTATTAAGTGTAGAATGGATTCATTAGTAAATTCAGCAATGATAGGTTGTGTATCTTGTAAAGGTGCATTTGCTAGCTGATCTGCTAATACTTTTCATTTTATTGCCTTTCAATTGATGTATGTGATGTCAAACTCGCTAAGAACCATCAGCCATTTTTCTAACCATCCAATTAGTGTTTCTTTTCTTAATAAGTACTTGAGAGAATCAATTTTTACAACCATTTGTGTAGAGTGTACTACAATATATTGTCTTAATTTTTGAGAAGAAAACACCAATGCCAGATCCTTATCGATAATTGTACAGTTCATCTCATAAGAAACCAATATTCTGCTTATGTAGTAGATCTCTCTTTTACGTCCTTGATCATCGTGTTGTGCGAGAAATTATCCCAAGGAAGAAGTGGTCACTGATATGTAGAGATATAGAGGCTTTCCAAGAATATGAGCCATTAGCAAAGGAGGATTGACTAGATACTCTTTGATTTACTAAAAATTCTTCTCACAATCCTTGTTCCATTGGAAGGTCACACCTTTATGCAAGGTCTTAGTGAGTGGTTGAGATTTTTCACCTTACAATGTCCTCATTTGACTAATATTCCAAGGTGGTTACATTTTGAGTATATCTTTCACCTTAGCAGGATCTACCTCAATACCTCATGCTAAGACAATTTATCTGAGAAGCTTGCCTAAAGTAGCCCCAAAAGAGAACTTCTTTATATTAAGTTGTACCTTGAATTGTTCCATTCTCATGAAAATATTATCTAGATCACCAAGATGTACATGTAAGGTAGTATATTTAGCCAATATTTCATCCACATATTCTTCCATGTTGCTGTGTATCATATTCGGAAAGATAGTCATCATTTCCTATTGACATATTACACTAGCATTTTTTAGCCCAAAGGGCATGACATTCTAGCAAAAGGTACCTCAAGCACAAGTGAATGTTTTCTTTTCTTGGTCTTCAAGTGCAATGCATATTTGATTATATCCCAAAAATATATCCATCAAGGAATACATTTGGAAACCAGTAGTAAGATCCACATTCATGTCTATGTTTGGTAATGGAAATTCATCTTTAGGACAAGATTTATTCAGATCTTTCAAGTCTGTACATATTCATATTGATTTGTTAGCCTTTGAAATAGGTACAATGTTGGAGATCCATTTAGCATAGTCTATGGCTCATATAAATGTAGCTTTGAGTAACTTTTCAAACTCTTCTTTAACCAGTACTGCTATGTGAGGATGCATTTTTTGAGCTTTTATTTCACTAGTTTTTTACCTAGTGCAATAGATAAATGATGCAAAAAGAGATTTGTGTCTAATCCTGGCATATCAAAATAAGACCATGCAAAATTGATCTTCTTTGTTGTAAAGAACTAAATAAATTATTTATTTTAATCCTTAGATAGGGATTGTGAAAGATATATGATTTGTGGATTCTTTGGTGTACCCAAGTTTACTCTTTGTGTAGGTTCTATAAGCACTGATGATCATTCCTAAAAATGTGTATGCAAGATATCAAGTATCTCATCCTCAAGTGCCTTAGAGAGGTTTTCACTATTGGATACGTCTTTTATTTTTACTATTTTTGGATCTGACACTACTATAGAGTGGTTTTCATCATCAGATCATCTATTCTTTTGGCTTTTGTTTCTATGACTAAGAAACTTGATCTCTTCTGCTGACACTCCCACTCATTTCACTAATGGAAGAGGGAAGGGGCTCAATAGCATGGAGATATGATGAAAGGTCATGATCATTGGAGAAGAACAATAATTTTATGGGTGCAAAAGTATTCTAGTTAATCAGCTCAGGTTAGACAAGAGGTAAGGAACTGACGGGGTCAAGGAAAAAGACTATGGTATCACCATAATCATTCATCGATGCTAAAGATAAGTCAAGAAATTTATCTTCTCTAGAGTTTTTTCGAGCATGATTCATCAAAGGATCACTAGAGGAGTTACATGAAATGTTCTATGAACCTAACTATCTCGATCTAGACCCAAAATGAAGATTAAGGTCTCGTTTAACTTCTCTTTGATGTAGGAATCTATGTAGAGGGACCATCATAATCCTAGATCTTGAACAAAAGTTCCATTTGGTATTCTAAGAGAGAACTGTAGGAAGGTTGTTGGTGGGAGACTCCTCTTCTTTAGATGTAACTGAAGTAGGATGTACAATAATAGGCTCTATATTTGGGTGATCTAGATGATCCTCTAGATCATGTTGTGTGTGAGAAATTTCACCAACTTCAAAAGTAGGAGTAAAAAAATATTTATGAATAACATCAACCTCTATTTCTATGTCATGTCCCCTCTTTAGTGACATGTCATTTTTCAGTGGATTTGCCTATCATGGACTCTCGTAGGTAGATGGTTTTGGTGAGAGAGTCATTCTGATGATTATTTGGGGATTGGATGGTCTTATTTGCTCTTGGAGGGATGGTGTTTATCATATTTTTATTATAATGTGTTATGTGGGGCCAAAATGTTATAATTTTGAGTTGAGTTGCACTTTTTTATTTTATAAAGTTACTTTTTATATAAAAGTGCATTATAAAGGGATTTTATAAGAATATTTTATGGATACTTCTAGAAGTTCTAGTGGCTTCTTAGAAAAGTGAATAAATAGAGTGCTTGGCCTCTCATTTGGACCTCCCATGACTTGAGTTTACACTACTTTTCTCTTTGAGCATTTGTGGTGCCATCTCGGTCTACAGATTGTCATTTGATCTTTAGGAATGGAGTTTCTTAAGTATTTGCATAACTGAGGAGGTGAAATATCTTTTGAAGGGTTGCACTTTGGAAGTGGTATTCAGCCATTTCAAGTTGAGCTTTTTTGGAGTCCTCAGACTTACTTGAGGGTTTGAGTTTTTGATTGCAAAGTGAAAAAGTAGTCCAAAAAAGTAGATCTAAAAAAGCAAAGTGAAAAAGCAGATCCAAGAAAGTAGTCTGAAAAAGCAGATCTATAAAAGAAAACCAAAAAAGCAGATCCAAAAAAGTAGTCCGAAAAAGTAGATCCGAAAAAGCAGAGTGAAAAAGCAATCCAAAAGGTTTTTGCTACAAGTCTAATTCAATTTTCAAATTTTCAGGATAGGGTTTTGGAACCACATTTTTGCTCATATCTTCCTCATTACTCAGCATATCATTCTGGGTATTTTTGCATCGGACTTCTATCATCGAGGAGATAAAGATAGGTGCATTTTGGAGTCCCAAAATGCCATGATTTATTTTTAAGGAATTTTCAAAATTTCTAGACATTTTTGAAAATCTACAAGAAAGTACATTTTCAGATTTGGGGTGACTTTGGCTTGGGTGTTGGCATCTTCAGCACTGGTAAAAATTATCGCAACCATCTACAATCAGGTTCCTCACTTCTCATTTGGCATTTGGCATATTTTCTGAGAAATGTATGTTTTCAGTTGAGTACAAAATATAGCTTCAGCACTTTATTATTTTACATTGTAGTTGTCTTTGTTTGCCATCTTGTATTATTGGTATCAAAGGAAGGCTAGGATTTTGCAAGTGAAAAGGCATTGTAATTTTTAGTCTATCTATATTGCAAACCTAGGGTTTGATGATCATATTATTGGCTGAAATATGTATGGCATTGTTGCAAATTGTTGATATATGAATGGCATATGGTTTTGAGCAATTTCCTACATCATTGATAGTGTTTTAGATGGTATTTGGTTGCTATCTATTATTCTAAAATTTTGGGACAGCGAACTCATATATTGAAAAATAATTTTCTATCTACATTTTGAGCTACATTTTTTAGGGGCTTTTAGTGGCCTATTGGTAAGGGTCATTACATTCTATCATAGCATCAGATAGTTGGTCTCATTCATACTTGTGTGAATCATCTCAACTACTAGTAGAGTGTCCCAAGTAATAAGCTAGAGTCATAGGAGTTTCTTCAACATGGCTTTCTTGATTTATAATTTGTCTCTCGATTTCATCTAGATTGAGGTTAGTTCTATCAAATTGGATTTCTTGAGTGTCATTTGTTTCATTAGGTGCTTGAATATCAATATCTTGAGAGCATTCCCCAAAATCTAGCACATGTAAGTATGGGTACCTAGGTCAACTTATCTTTCCAGATGGCTCCATGAATTGAGGTAGGTTTAAGACATGTAATACCAACAATTTGCCCCCAGTTAGGGTGTCTTTCTTTCATAGAATCTTTTTGGGTTTGTTCATCTTCTTGTGATGTAATGGACTCATGTCGATTAAGCTATCTCTCAGGTAAATTCTCTTGGTCTGTATGTATATGAAATAGTATTTTATAAGTTTGGGGAACAATATCCTCATCCTCATCGTCAGAATCTCCAAGTTTGTCAAATATAGGGCCACTTGCATATAATGGTGCAAATTTTTGTTCATGGTACCCTACTCTAGTTTTATAACTAGAATTATAGAATTCGGCATGTAGGGGTTCAATAAGGCCTTTTCCTTTTCCAAGAGGACTTATCCTTTCATATCCCATTCTCTGCATGAGTAGATAACCTACATCATACTTATTAGGAGAAATTTTATCATATTTCACTTCTTTCTCATATTCTTCACCTTTATAAAGCTATTATAAGACAACCTTTTCTTTGTTTTCTTTCTTAAGAGAAACTTTTTCTTTTACCATACCCGTTCCTTCATGAATCATTAGACTAGAGGTACTAGCAAGTTGGAAAGATGGAGATGGTTTTCCATAAGATCTAGGTGAAATGGGAAGGTTGATCATAGAACATGAAGCATCCAACATATATTCTCCCATTCCACTTTATTTTATAATTGGTATGCATGTGAAATTTGATCTTGCAAGATGAAATCATAAAAAATTAAATAAATCATTATATGCATGGTTAGACAATCAATAATAAATAATCATAATAATCTACACAAATCTATCTATTGCCTCCTATTCAATGAGAGTATGTGCTCTTAGATTCGTGAGCAATTAGTGACTATAGACGACAATTAAAATAGAGGATTTTATAAGAATGCAAGATTAATCTATATTTTTTTTAATTTTTATGATGCAAATAAGATATGATAAATTAAGAAAACTAAATGAAATCTATGATATAATGATATGGAAATAACTAAGCAAGAATATGCAAAATCTCAAATTAACAAATTGATGTGCAATAGATCCTTCCCAAAACTTGCAAAATAATAATGTTATCAAAATTACACATTGAATGAGAATATGTGCCTTCCTTTTATAGGAAACTTGATAAAAATTGATGGTAGAGATTGATTCAGATGAATGATCAAGATTAATCCAAATCTGAGTTAAAGCTAACTTAAAGCATTCTTTTTTAGTTCACGAAATAATAGATAAAACAGATTGATTTAATCTTTATGCTCAAGTTAATAGCTTTTTTTATTTGATTTAATAAATTATGCAACTCAAGTTTTTAATTCAAACTTGCCTTGTTTTATCTACTTTTTTTTTTATTAATCTTTTTCCTTATTTTTATCAATTTTGAAGATAATCCATTATTTTTGTCAATTTTGTCGATTTATCTCAATTAATTCAAATTAATTCCTTATTTATGTGTAAATAGAAAATGGGTTCAATTTAATTAATGTGCTAGGATATTTCAATAAATTAATTGATTTAATTTCCAAATTATGTTGATGTTTAGGAATTAATTGATTTTGACAATTTGAAAATTTGATGATCAGATTAGATTGATGATAAAATTGAATTGCCTTTTGGGTTAGGACTTTTATGATTATGATCAATAATTGACATCAAGGGCCCATGGTTTAGAAGACCAATTTTCCCACCAAATCAAAGGCCCATTGCTGAAATGGCTAGAAATTGATGAAGGGAATAAGCTCCTTCGCCAGAGCATGGATCAAATTTCTATGTAATTGACATTGTTTACAAGCTTTAGCATACTGTGTAGCTTCCTTTTCCATATCTGGCCGATTACATTTTCCCCTCTTTGAATTGATGTGCGAGCAGTGCATTGATTCAAAGAACATCTACTTTTAAAGCGTAGAACAATTTGATATGAAGCGATGAAACCATTCTTGAGAAAGAGAAACCAACTCTGAGCTTGATTGAATGAAGGTTGATTAATGGCTCGAAAGATATCAATTTTGAACTTGATTGAACTAGAATCGATAAAACCAACTTCAAACTTGATGAAAAGAAGACCAATTGATGATAAGACTAGAATATCCATCTTGATGTGGTGTGATGAAACTGAATATCTATTTTATGATCATTTAAGATAATTGACTTGATATGGGTCTTGTTGAAGCTAATTACCAGATTAAGAAGACAATATCATATTGATATGGGTCTTGATGATCTTAATATGACCCTAGAGATTTGGTTGTAAAAGATTAGATGTTTGTTTGAGTGATTTGATATGAAGTGATGAAATCACTCATTTAGAAGGATTGAATAACCTCAACTTGATATGGATTATGATGAAGTTGAGATGCCCTTAGTGATGAGGTCTTATTTGAAAATTAGATTTGACAGCTTGCTTACTGAAGAAGATCTAGAAAATTTTGTTGATTTGTAGATTGATCTTTGATTAATGGCCATGGATGGATTAAGTATTGATCATGCCCCTTTGGGAGAGAAATCAAAATATGACAAGGTAAAATAGTGATTTCAAGAAATTCAATTGATAAAAATAATCTTATTTTGATTAAAAATTATGTTGAAAAGATTTGATTTGATTTGGATTGTGTTGCATATGTTTAGGAGGGCATTCTGCAATTTATTAGGGTCTTATTGACCAAGTTTTACCACGAGTTGGTCATGGTTAACCAAAAAAGAATAGCACATAGATTGGATTGAGAGAAGGTTAGAATTAATTTTGGTTTCAATATGCATAATGGAGATCTTTGCACAAGTGGTCAACTACTTTTGACCAAAAAAATTTGATTTAAAATTTTGACAATATAGATGATGTCATATTTCAATTTTATTCTTGAAAATGGAGGCAAGAGAATCAATTAGGTAGGGGTAGAAATTTCACTGAAATTAGAGCACTTTGAGAATTAGGTCAAATTGATATAAAAGGGGTCAAAAGGTTTGTTGGAGATTCACCAGCAAGCCATTGCTGACTGTATGTTTGTCATTGATGACAACATATGGTAAGTAGCATGTGTGGAAGACTTATGTAGTAAGCTTCTAGTATATACAACATGGACATGTTATTAGTATGATATCATGGACGTAGAGGTTAACTATTAGTACAGATAGTTATATAGCAACTTGTGTCAATAGTGTTCCTGACAGAGTTACATGGAGTGTTCGGTGGATGATTGTCCGTACAGTTATCATGGAGCATTACGTGTTTGGATATGTGATGAAGATATGTTAGTGATGTTACATTCATGGACAAGGAGTTTGATGATCAGTAGAAGTGAAGTTATATAGTTGCTATTCAGCAGTAGTAGTTTCCTGTGCTTATTCAGAAGAGCAGACAAAGATTATATTGGTTCTAGAGTTGCACCTATCATTTCAATATGTGCCCTTGGATTAGTTCTTGGAGAAGAGTTATTAATGTTTGATTATGAGTGCATGATATAATTTAGATTGTGGAGAAAGTTTCAGTTAGTTTGGTAGAGCCGACAGTGTGTAGTGTGCGTCTACAATTATTAATATTGGAAATGTCCCAAAATGTGTTGTGTGCTTAGTAGAGCTGGTAGAATTATTATTGGAGTATTTTATGGTTTCTCTAATATGATTTTAAGGTGGTTCTAACAGGCTGACTTGATTATATCATTTGGAGGAAAGATATTTATAGGCAATCATTTGTGATTGCTAAGTATGGTTCATAGTTGATTGTGAAGAGTAGAGCAGAGTGTGCGAAGTGTTGAGCCATCAGCAGAAGGTCTATGTGACCAAGTAAATTGTTTGTGCTATACATTGGAATTGATCCAGAAAGTAGGTCAAACCACAGTTCACCAAGATCCAGATATAGTGTCTATCTTTTATTCAAAAGGTTGTAGCCTTCACCCCTTTGAGCAGTGTGCTCTTGGATAGTGTGTCCTCACCCCTAATAAAGTTAATTGTAAAAGACTTTTAATAGGGTCCGACCCTTGACTAGGTCACTATACTAAATATATTGTAAAGAAACTCCTAACAGGGTTAAGGATCTTCTAACAAGGATCATAAAACACTAGTACAAATTATTAGTGGGTGTCAATTCCCACCAGGGTTTTTACCTATTTGGGTTTCCCCGTAACCAAAATATTAGTATTGTGTTCAAGTGTTCTTTCATTGTGTTTATGCTTTATGTTTAAGTATACTTAATTGGATAAAGAATTGAAACTTGTAGATAACTGATTCACCCCCCCCCCCTCTTAGTTATCTCTTGGGACTATTCCTAACAATTGGTATCAGAGCCAAGTGCCTCTAAGAGAAATTTTAACAGCTTGAGGTAGATTAGATGGAATTATTTAGAAAAGATAGTCCTAAGTTTGATGGAGAGAATTATCTTGATTAGAAGAACAAGATGATGACACATTTGCAGTGCATTTCTTTTGAAGTTTTTGAAGTGGCTATCAAGGAAGTTGAGATCCCCTCTCTATCAGATCTTACAAAAGATTATGCTACAAGCAAGAAGAATGATTTGTTCCATCACAATGAAATAGAAAAATAAGCCCTTATCAGTGCCCTATCTGATAGTGAGTTTTCAGAGATAAAGAAAATAGACACAGCTTACAAGATATGGAAGCACCTAGAAGACATGTTTGAAGGAGATAAATAAGAAAAGGATGCACGTAGAAAAACTTGGAAGAAAAGATACAATGCATTAGAGATGCTACCTGAAGAGAACATCAGAGCTTACAACCAAAGAATTAATGAAGCAGTTGCAGGAATCAGGAACAATGGTGGAGAGATCTCGGAAGAAGACATTATGGATAAATTGATGACCACTCTCACAGTAGAGTATGAAAACAAGATCAACATACTTGATGAGACCATGCAACTTACATCAAATTTCAAAAGAGAGAACTTGATCAATGAAATTTAAGCTTTTGAGATTTCAAGATTGAAGATAGAACCTAAAAGTGAAACAACCTTCAAAGCATCAGTCCATGGTAAGAAATCTGCAAACACCTCTGGTAATTTTGATGATGATGATGAAGAGAAAACACTTGATGATTTCATTTCTATGATTGCTAAAAGAGAAAAGGAAGGAAAAGGAAAATATGAAGGTCAATTACCATTCAAATGCTTTTCATGTAATAAGATTGGTCACTTTGCATCTAAGTGTCCTTCAAGAGTTAAAAAGTTCAATAATAACTACAAGCCTAAGTATATAAAGGAATGCTACTATGCTAGAGATGGAGTATCAGATGAAGAATCAAGAGAAGAGGAGATTGGATTCATTTCTCTTGAAGATGAAAATAATTCACGAGAGTTAGCATTAATTTCACAAGCAGACATCAGGATAGATTGGATCATTGACAGTGGTTGCTCACACCACATGACAGGTGACAAAGATAGATTTGTTCATTTAGATAGATACAAAGGAGGCATGGTCAGATTTGGAGATAACACTCCTAAACCTATCATTGGTAGAGGATCCATCACCCTGGATGGAAAGAATAGAACTGATGATGTTCTTTATGTTGATGGTTTGAAACATAACCTACTGAGTGTTGGGTAGTTTCTTGACAAAGGCTACAGATTGGAGTTCAATGGAAACAAGTGTATCATTAACAACAAGGAAGGAGAAATAATTGCTTCAGGATCAAAGACTAAAGGTAATATTTTTTAGTTTAATCTAGAAGCAAGTTGTTTTGTTGCTAAAGTAGATGACAGTTGGATATGGCACAAAAGACTATGTCATACCAACTTTGATAACATAGTTAAGATCAGTAATGTTAAGGCAGTTAGAGATCTACCTTGCATAGCAAAGCTAGTTGATACTATATGTAGGGAATGTGTAATGGGAAAGCATGTGAGGATTTCATTCAGGAGCAAGCATAATTCAACTGAGAACAAGC
The DNA here is from genome assembly GCA_027943335.1 of Chamaecyparis obtusa. Taxonomy (NCBI): domain Eukaryota; kingdom Viridiplantae; phylum Streptophyta; class Pinopsida; order Cupressales; family Cupressaceae; genus Chamaecyparis; species Chamaecyparis obtusa. The sequence goes on along the minus strand of BSBK01008307.1, from coordinate 821,983 downwards.
TGGATCTGATTTATACAAACCTATGTGGACCAACTCAAACAAGATCATATTATGGTGAAAGGTATTTCATTTTTTTTGTAGATGATTATTCTAGAATGATGTGGCTTGCATTCTTGAAAGATAAAATGTCTAAGGTCTAATAGAGGAGGAGAATTCACCTCTGACATATTCTATGAGTACTATGAAGAAAATAGCATAAAAAGATAGTTAAGTGCACCTAGAACACCTCAGTGGAATGGGATTGCAAAGAGAAGAAATAGGATTATCCTTGACAGAGCGCGCACCATCATGATTGAAGGAAAAGTTGCACACACCTATTGGAGAGATGTGGTCAATACAAAGGTCTATACAATCAATAGAATACAATTAAGGCCTGGTGCAGACAAGACACCTTATGAACTATGGTTTGGTAATGTTCCCACAGTGAAATACTTCAGAATCTTTAGAAGTAAGTGCTACATCAAGAGGGATGAAGTAGTAGGCAAGTTTGATGCAAGAAGTGATGAAGGTATTTTTCTTGGTTACTCTACTAAAAGTAAAGCTTATAGATGTTTTAACTTAAGATTGAAGAAGATCATTGAATGTGCTCATGTTAAGATTGATGAGAAGTTTATGGTTCAAGAAAGATATCATGATTACTCACCTATGATTGAAGATGAACCTAGACCCTCCACTAGTGAGATAGTTGTTGAAGAGATGTTTGATAGTATCAATGTATTGTTCAATGACCCTAAAAAAAGTGAAGAAGAAACTCAGAAAGAAGATGAGACAATATCACCTAAAGTTCCAAATTTTACATCTAGAAACCATTCCAAGAATGACATCATTGGAGATCAGAGCAGCAAAGTCTTAACAAGATCACAAGAAAAGAATTCAGCTAGCAATGAGGTAGTATGTTTACTATCTCGGATTGAACCCTTAAGTGTTGAAAATGCATGTAGTTATTCAGATTGGCATGATGCTATGAAAGAAGAACTAGATCGGATTATCAAGAATGACACTTGGGAACTGGTCCCAAGACCTAGTGATAATAATGTGATTGGAAAAAAATGGATATTCAGAAATAAAATGAATGAAGATTGTACATTAGTAAGAAATCAAGAAAGATTAGTATGTAAGGGATATGCGCAGAGAGAAGGCATTGATTTTTCAGACACATTTGCACCCATGAGTAGATTACAAGCTATTAAGTTATTTCTAGCTTATGCAACAGTCAAAAACTTCAAAGTCTATCAGATGGATGTCAAGTCAACATTCTTTAATGGAGAATTGAAAGAAGAAGTATACATTGAGTAGCCAGAAGGATTCACCTTCTCAAATAGACCTGATATGGTATGTAGATTGAAGAAGGCCCTCTATGGACTTAAGCAAGCCCCTAGAGCATGGTATGAGAGACTAGATGGATATCTACCAAAGATTGGATTCAAGAAAGGAGTAGCAGACTGTAATCTATTCATAAGAGAGACATCTGAAGGTTTAATACTTGTAGCTATATTTGTTGATGACATTATCTTTGGAGGCAATGACAAACTTAGTGCTAAATTTGCTAAAGAGATGCAGAGAGAATTTGAGATGAGCATGATTGGACCTATCAAATACTTTTTGGGATTGAATGTGCAGTAGAAAGAGAAAGGTATTTTCATTAATCAGTCCAAGTATGTGAAAGAGATATTAAAGAAATTCATGATGGATGATTACAAGCCAGTAGGGACACCCATGATAAATAGATGCAAGCTTACAAAAGAAGATGATTCACCAATATTAGATATAACATTATACAAGTCTATGATTGGAAAAATGATTTATCTTACTCAAACCAGACCAAATATTTTCAATGCAGTTGGCATTGTTGGAAGATTTGCAGCAGAGCCTAAACAAAGTCACCTGATGGTAGTAAAAAGAATATTTAGATACTTGCAAGGAACTATAGACTATGGTCTATGGCATCCCAATTTAGAAAATGTTGAGCTTCATGTATATACTGATGCATATTGGGCAAGATGCGTTGGTGATAGAAAAATTACATCAAGAGGAGCAGTGTTTCTTGGTGACAAACTTGTCACTTGGACAAGCAAGAAGTAAAATTGTATCTCTCGGTCAATAGCAGAAGTGGAGTATGTTGTAGCAGCCTTGAATTGTTCTACAATTGTTTGGATCAAGAAAATGATAAAGGATTTTGGAATTTAGATTGACTATCCTATTGTTATACATTGTGATAACACTAGCACTATCAATATGTCAAAGAACCCTATGATGCATGCAAAGACAAAACACATTGAGATCAAGTATCACTTCCTAAGAGAGAAATTAGTAGAAAAAGAAGTTAAGTTGGACTATGTGAGTACTAAAGATCAACTAGTAGACATATTCACAAAGCCCTTGCCAAAGGATACTTTTGAGTATCTCAGGGAGAAGTTGGGAGTAATTCCCTTCCCTGATTCTGCCTAGAAGAAAGAAGAAAGAGCACCAGTCCTCAGGGACTGATGGATGGTTGACTACTCTACCTCAGGAGTAGTACCAATGCTTAAACTATTTGGCACTCTTTTCAATTGATGTCAAAGGGGGAGCAATATATAGTCATGAATATCAAAAGTAAAGAAGGAGTAATATACTAAGGGGGAGTAGTATTCAGTTATGGAAGCGGTTCGGTTAAGGAAATGGAGAATGTTGAAGAATATTGCAGCAGATAGAGGATTCATCCTTGGGGGAGTTTTGACGAGGAAATGGAGAATGTTATAAAAGAATATCTCATTTGGCTTGGTGGTGTTTTTCATTCCATATGTTGCCATCAATGCCAAAGGGGGAGATTGTTGGATATTTTTCAGCAAGCCATTGCTGCCTGTATGTTTGTCATTGATGACAACATATGGTAAGTAGCATGTGTGGAAGAATTATGTAGTAAGATTCTAGTATATACAACATGGACATGTTATCAGCATGATTTCATGGACACAGAGGTTAACTGTTAGTATAGATATTTATATAACAGCTTGTGTCATCAGTGTTCCTGACAGAGTTACAGGCAGTGTTCAGTGGATGATTGTCTGTATAGTTATCATGGAGCATTGTGTGTTTGGATATGTGATGGAGACATGTTAAGTATGTTACATTAATGGATGCATAGTTTGATGATCAGTAGAAGTGAAGTTATGTAGTCGCTATTCAACAGTAGCAGTTTCTTGTGCTTATTCAGAAGAGTAGACAAAGATTATATTGGTTCTAGAGTTGCACCTATAATTTTAGTATACACCCTTGGATTAGTGCTTGGAGAAGAGTTATTAATGTTCGGTTAAGAGTGCATGATATAATTCAGCTTGTGGAGAAATTTTCAGTTACTTTGGTAGAGCCAATAGTGTGTAGCATGCATCTACAATTATTAATATTAGATAGGTCCCAGAATGTGTTGTGTGCTTAGTAGAGCCAATAGAATTATTATTGGAGTATGTTATAGTTTCTCTAATATGATTTCAAGGTGGTTCTAATAGGTTGAATTGATTATATCATTTGGAGGAAAGATATTTATAGGCAGTCATTTGTGATTGCTAAGTATGGTTCAGAGTTGATTGTGAAGAGCAGAGCAGAGTGTGCGAAGTGTTGAGCCATCAGCAGAAGGTCTATGTGACCAAGTAAAGTGTTTGTGCTATACATTGGAACTGATCTAGAAATCAGGTCAAAGCACAATTCACCAAGATCCAGATATAGTGTGTATCTTTTATTTAGAAGGTTGTAGCGTTTACCCCTTTGAGTAGTGTGCTCTCAGACAATGCATCCTCACCCCTAACAGGGTTAATTGTAAAAGACTCCTAACAAGCTCCAACCCTTTACTAGGTCACTATACTATATATTGTAAAGCAACTCCTAACGGGAGTAAGGATCTTCTAACAAGGATCATAAAACACTAGTGTAGATTATTAGTGGGTGTCAATTTCCACCGAGGTTTTTACCTATTTGGGTTTCCCTGTAACCAAAATATTAGTGTTGTGTTCAAGTGTTCTTTCATTGTGTTTATGCTTTATGTTTAAGTATACTTAATTGGATAAAGAATTGAAACTTTTAGATAAGCGATTCACCCCCCCCCTCTCAGTTATCTCTTGGGACTATTCCTAACAAGGTTAACATCTCATGTAGGAAATGTCACACCAACGTACAAGCACTCGATCATGTCATAATTTTTTTTGTAGTTAATCATGTTTGATAACATGATTTACACATTAAAGAAAATTATCAGTTTAGAAGGTCTCTCCTCACAAAATTTTGAGAAACAATATTACCTTGTTAAAAACAACTTAAATGTAAATTCTACTATGAATGCTGCCTAGGACTTAGTCACTGATATTTAATATGATCTTTTTCATCACTAAGAATTTGGGAAATAGAATGTTGATACAACCCTCACTGGTGAGGAAACCATGAGGTAATGTATATGACATAGTTAGATTAAGTGTCAAAAGTAGACATAAGCACCAAGGAACAGAGAGACAAGATGACCTAAATATCATTTCCTTTAAATATTGCAAGTGAATCATAAACACCAGGGAATAAAGTACCAAGATTACGTAAATATCTCTTGCATGGAAAAATACCAAACAAGATAGAGATCCTTCTTTTCCTATGCAATAGTGATATTTCTATCAGCAATGACCCTTTATCATTCATAACCTAGGACATATTTTAGCATTGTATACCTACAACAACCTATATGTTCACATCCTTGGGTAGATATTGAGATTGAAATAGTAATAAGAAATCACTCATTAATAGACAAGGAGAAGCTCCAACCTCACTAAAGCATTCAAATGAAGAGGGTCAAGGTATATGTGGTGTTCCAATAGTGATGAAGGCTCTTACCATAGAAACCTAGTTTAATTGGTCTTTTCAGATCATTAGAACTAATCCTTAAGAAAAAAACTAAGAAAAAAAAAGTATTATGCCCTTAGTCCTTGCTTGTCTAAATCAAAATAGACATCATTGAATCACTCATGGGGTATAATAGTTGAAAATCCAATTGTAACAGACAACATACAAAGAATTTTTTAGAGTAGCACAAATAGTTTTAGTGATTGTTTTCATGTCATAGATATGATTGTGTGTGGTGTTTTGTGTGTTTATGATGTTAGTGGAAAACCCTTCAATGGTTAGGAGATAGGAAATTGACTCAGATTTGATAAAAAGTAATTGACACAAGCATGACTTGGTTAAACTTCTAAAACATTGCCTCCTATTATGGTTTGATTGCCCCAAGACTAAGATGTTGATCGGTTTCAAGGCATGAAGGTTCCAAGAAGAACCAAATATGTCATGAAAGTAATTGAAGGATATGTACAAACTAACGCTAGATATGAAATCAATAAAGAATGAAATGAAAACACATGAAAGAAGGAAACTAAAGGGAAGCAACCAAAATATGTGTTGCTAGATGGAGCACTAAAGTACAAGAGGCACCTGTTTACTAGGTTTTCACCACTTGGTAGAGATTCTATTTTTCTTACCAAGATGCATGTTTACCAGGTTTTCATCAAGGTACTTTTTCATTTTTTTAAATTTTTTTGTTTGTTTTTCTCTTTTTTATATTTTTGAGCTTTTTTATTTTATTTTTTCGATTCATCAAGGTGCCTATTTACCAAGTTTTCACTAGGATGATCATTTTTTTAGGAATTTTTTTTTTTAAAATATTTTTTACGCTTTTCACTTTTTTTTAATATTTTTTCAGGAACATAATTTTTAGATTTTTTCTAGACTATTTAATATTTTTAGGACCTTTTTAGATTTTTAGATTTTAAAGGTTACCAGTTCTCAAGCAAGATCACATTGGTTTTCCCCCAATATCTAAAAAGGTATAGGACATCAAAGAGGGATGAGAAAGATCATGGATCAGAAGTAGATAAGAAATTTGATGGATGAAGCAAGTGAATGCGACCCTCAAGGAAAGTCTCCTCAAGGTTACCCAAGATAGGAAAAAAAAGTTGCAATGTAAGCCAATGGTGCAATGCTAGATAGCATATAGGATAATGACCCAATGTCATCAAATAAGGTGCGGTCCAAAAGAGTGGACATGTCAAGAGGCTTTTGAGAACCTATTCTTAATTTTGATTTAGATGAAGGGGTCAATTTGGATAATCTATGGATAGAATAACACGATTAGGATAAGGGTCGATGGAAGCTATGAGTTAATAGTTTTGGGATTATGGAAAGGATGCTTAGGAGTAGTGAGGATTTGTATTGAGATAAGAAAGATCATGATAGGGTATCATGGATGAGAGAACATGAATAAGATGATGGAAAGGATGGTGGATATCATTATATGTGATACTCACATGGATCTACTCAACCTTGTCAAGACCAAAGTGAAATATGGAATATGGATGTATATGAGATAGATGGTAAGGAATGGATGGGACTTGAATCCAAGTGTAGAGTGCAAGAGGAAGAGTTACGCATGATGCTTTTTTTCTAGGTTTTCATCATGGTACTTTTCCATTTCTCCACAAGAAGTGGTTTTTACCATAGGATGTATTTATTTCTCTTTAGTTTTTCTACAAAGGCACCTATTTCCAAGTTTTCACCAAGGCACTTTTCTAATTTTTGGAGGAACTCAAGCCTGATGTTCTTTGGATAATGCTCCTTTGGAAATATTTTCTTTGATGGCCCAAGGTCATTGAAATGTATGATCAAGGATGTTGATAGGGTGATGGAAGGGAAATTATATGGAGTGTAAGGATAGTTAATGACTAAGGATTTGTGCAATGGATTGGATGAAGTGGATTGGTGGATAGTGAAGGGGAGGATAAGAAGCATATATAGGTTTTGGAGAAAGGATAGGATATTAAAATATTTGTGTAGGAGTATGTGGAAAGGGTTACAAGATCAACATAGACACACAACTTTAAGGGTAGTGGGATGATAGAGGAAAAATGGAGGGACCAATTTGAGGCTTTGATGTAAGAGGTGATTTAAAATAATCAAAAGAAGGAGTGGAAGCCTTTGGAAGCTTAGATGCCAATATTGATTTGTATTTTTTGCCAAGTCCTTTAAGACAGACTCGGTAATCTACATATCTTTTAATTTTTCTTTTCTTTTCAATGCTTTAGGATGCACTTCTTCAATGAGGGATTTAGGAACCCACATTTTTTTTATTTCTTTCTTCTTTGCTTGATGGAATTTTTTGGTCTTTTGAATAGATATTTTTTCTTTGTAGTCACATGTCAATTAGATAGGACATAATGATCATCATATATAAGTTGATTCTTATATTTATGATTTTTTTGTTTGACATCCAAATTGCTTCCAAAAGACTTGGGAATTATGGATGAATAAGGTTGATATGGTTGGTTGATATGGATAGGTTGATATGAAGGCTTCAATGATGCATGTCTTTTTTTATCTTGATAGGAGATATGGTATGTAGATGAAAAGATGGGAGTGATAGGTGTGGTGGATGGTGGAATATAAGGACCCAATTGTAATACCCCAAAATTGGAACCTTATAATTTCAATCAATTTTGGTGCATTTCTTCGATTTTACATCATTAAAGTCCTATTTTACTAGGCAATTTTCTGTCTCCTACCTGAATTTATTTGACTTGGTGTCAATTGCAAAAATCCTAAATTGCATTACTCTCACACTATAATTAATTCCTAAGTATTCAACTTTATTAGCTAAAATAATCCCTATGATAAATTAATTTAATTCTAAAGTCCTAAGTGCTTTAAATTAAATTAAAACCACCCCATTTAGCTAATACACATAAAAGGAATTAATATTGTTTGGTTATTTGAATGGATTATCTTTATTTGGATTTAACAATTCAATTTATTCGAAAGGTCACCCATATGTGGCAATAATTCATTCTTTTAATTAAATAATCCTTCAATATTTGTCTCAATTGGAAATGAAGAGTCGACTGTTTCATTTCAAGAAACTCTTCATCCTCTCTCCGGGCTTGTCTATATTATGAACATCATTTTCTCATTTTGGGGAGGTAATTGTGAGAGTATCAAAACTATAGTTAAATTTTGTTTCAGTTATTTCATGCTTCCAAGCTTTTATTGCATATTAGTTTAATTCTCATTTAGTATAATTGAATTCTCATATTAAACTAGTTTTCTTATATGTTTTTAGATTAATTCTCATATCTTTTTCAAGTTCTTAGATTAAAATTTGCACTTCATTCTTAGATTAATTGCATCTTCATCTTAGATTAATTGCAATTTGTTCATCTTTCAAGCTTTCAAAATCCTTCATATTAGCTTGGTCTTTTGGTTGTTGGCTCTCGTTCTGAGAGTAATTCAAACACCTCGGCTAATTAGGAGGCAACAGGTTGAATCGATAGAATCTTGCGAATTGAGTAATTCATACTCATCTTCATGATTCGATGATTGAGCAATGACTATGTTGTGTATATGGCTGGATTAGAGGTCCACATTTAGCTATAAACATTCTCGCACCCACTGTGGGGTAGAAAAATCATTTTTGACCTCACTCTCAAAAAAATTTTGGTAAGGAATTTGAACTTTGTCGTGCATCCGTATTTCACTGTGTATGGAATTTTGTGTGAAATTTCAAAGCGTGCTGCATGAAGTTTTTCTCCCAGTAGCATTCTATCACATGAAGAAACACTTTCTCGCATAGGTCCTTACATTTTCTCACACACAATGTAGTACTTTCTCGCGTGAAGATTTATCATCAATCATTTAAATTTTCCAAATTCTATAATTTATTGTTACTTTTTCCTAACATTTACTTTCTGTTGTTGATTTCATATTTCAAATTTCTACTACAGTGTAATAGTGGTCTATAGGTCACTTGTCAAAGATCATAAAAACTTGCTAACAGTTTGCTTACAGGACGGTTGTCGAAGATCATTTAAAAATGTTGTGCTTATTTACTATTTTTCATTCACATAGTATAACTAGGGCTTTGTTAAAATTTCTTAAGGGTCATGATAGCAAAGTAAGGGAATAGGCTCTTCATTACATGGAAGTGATGTCCATGGATGAAACTGAGACCTAGATGTTTCTAGAATGATGGATACCTAGGGAAGAAAAGCAAGGTAGTGAATCTTTAGCACATCTAATTGTTAGGGGATTATGCTCTTCTCTCTTTGAGAGAACCAGAAACCCAAAAGCTTGTGGATTTGGTGGAGTGAAACTAGCTCGGTGATGAATATGCTTGATGTGTTTGGGTAAGGTGAAGAGGTAGATAAGTATGCTCTTCTATCTTTGAGAGAATTAGAAAATCTAACCCTTGAATCTGAGCCAAGTCCTGTGTCACCTTTAGAGGTCCTACTAGAAGTTGAACCTCTGGGAACGACCCAAGTGAGTACACACCTATTGTCAGTGATTCCACTTCACTATAATAAAGAATTTTTTGTTGATTTTAAAGACTCCAAAACCATGTTAACTTCCTTCTCTTGATTTTGACTATCATCTTGAGAAGGCTCCATCTGTTGTACTGAGTAGCACCGCTCCTAGCCCTGCATGCAGGGGTGTATGAATTTTGAGTGTTGGTGTGGCTATGAGGCCCTAGCCCTATATTGGGGGCACCAAAGATTAGTGTGAATGGAAGCCCACTAAAAAATTTCCTAGTTAGTTTCCTACCCGGATCACCTCTGAAAGGAGACGTAATCTTTACGCAGGGAGGGGCAAGAATCTCTCCCGTAGATTCTCACCATAGGCATGCACCTAGATGTTTGAAGGTGGTATATGACACTAGCCCCTTCTTCAAGGGTAACCTTTGAACATATACTATTGAGTCCTTGGAAACACCAAAAACATGGGTGCCCTCTAGGGGGTCACATGGCTGTGTGAGGTGAACGCATGCACATAAGTTGTGAGACACAGATTTTGTCTTCTCACAATTTTTTTTTGTAGGGATAACTATGTTTTTGTTATCGAGTCTTAAACTTGTCCATCATGATTAAACAAAGACTCCCATGATTCTACCAAGTTGCTTTGTCCTTGGTTGAAATGTTTATGACTACTTCTTGCGTCACTACTGCTTGAGAAAAACTTTGTGCTTGTAAATGAATGCTTGAAACCTTCAAAACTGAGATTGTTGATTGAACTGTCCTTCAAACTATCCAAAAACTAGAAATTCTATTAGAGAATAGTTCAAGCTATGTTTCAGAACTTTACTTTTTATCTCAAAAAATGTGTTAAACATTCAAACTTTGGTTCTTTCCTATGTGAAATTTCACCTTTCAGAGTATTTCCTCATGCAAGATTTCATTTTCTCGTGCGAAGTTTGGCATTCTCTCGTGCAGCCCAACACTTTATCACATGAACCTATACCTAGATTTCAAAAATAGCGAGCTTATTCCCATTGACTGGTTAACTTTTTACCTAATTTTATTTTTGTCTGAGGTCTTTTTGCATGTTTTCCTATCATACACTGTCTAAAATTGAGTGCCTCAAGCTGCAAACCAAATGATTTTATTTGAACTCATGATTGTCTCCTTTTTATTTGTCTCATCTTTTTTTCTTTTGTACCTCACATCACGATAGTCTTATCTCGGCTATTCTAGCCATTCTCTTGATGATTTATGTCAGTTGCATCTCACATCTTGGTTGTTCTGACCTTTATCTTCTTTTCATTATTCCTAGAGATAGAGTTTTAACATTATCCCAAGTCCTCTCTCAATACTTAAATCTTCATTTATGACTGTTACGACTAGAAGTGGCAACACTTACCCCATTCGTGGTATCAGACAAGGTAAAGTTAGATCTTGTAATCAAGAAACAAGTTGTCCCAAACCTGTTGTGCAATCTAAATATTGTGAGGGATCCTCAAGTTCTTCATTGAGTACTTTGAAAGATAGCCCATCTCAATCATCACCTCTAGTGTTCCAAGAGTATTTTAATCCATTGTTTCAAGCACAACCTACTTTCTCATTTCAAGAACAGGACAACTCATTCTTCCAAAACAACTCATTGTTTCATAACTTTGGAAGACCACTTCCTTGGACTAGTCCTATTATTGAATCTATCGATCCCACTGAGGATATCAACTCATTTGAACCTTTTGACCCTCTTGATCCTATTCACACACCAAAATTTACCTTAGCTGTGCCCTTTCGACATCATTCATATCATTTTACCGAGTCTTCATTTGCTGCACAGTCCTACATTGACAAGATGGGAGATCCATTTGACTTCCAACCAGGAAAATATAGCCAAACTCATGACCAATCTCAAAACAATCAACATCATGGTCAATCTTCCAATGACCAACATCATGCTCAACCTTGAAATGATCAATGTTATGATCAATCCCAAAATGATCACAATCAACACCAAGCTCAAAACAAAGCTCAAGGTGGTCAACTAGCATATCACTATCGTCCTCCTCCTTATGAGCAAAGTCAAGATCAACTCCCAAGAATTTATGAGATTCTTGGAAATGATGGTGATGACACAATAACTCAAAATGACATAGACACTATGAAAGAAAACAAGGGTCTTATCAAGATGATGGAGATCCTCCTTCTAGAGGAGAAGGAAAAATACTTTCTTGAGCTGGCCAAACAAGGTGCCAAATTACCCTTAGATTATCAAGTTTAAATGTTTGTGGCCAAAGAAGAAGAAATTGAGACCACTAAGTTTCAAAAGATGGTTTGAGACATGCAAGATCAGATTATCCAACTTGCGAAGAACAAGGACAAACCCACACAATAATTCACAATGGAAAGCATTTGTCCTTTCCCCTTTGATAGGAGTCTTCACATGCCACCTTTTCCCAAAGGTGTAGAGCTACCAAAATATGACAAATACTTGGGTACTACCAATCCCCAAGATCACTTGAGAGAGGTTGGCACTCTATCTATGGAATTCATGCATGACCAAATGTACCTTATGCATCTTTTTCCTCATAGCTTGGGTGGACCAACTATGGAGTGATTTTCTTGATTCCCCACTGGCATTAAGACTTTTGATGAAATAGATAATCTATTTCTCCAACATTACTCACATAATATTTAGCATCCAATCAACATCTGGGATCTTTGCAATTTGAAACAGTGACAAGTGGAACCTTTTTTAACATTTCTCTAAAGGTGGAGACAATTATGTATAAAGTGTCCTCACAAGTTACTAGAGTCCGAGAGACTCAACATCTTTTTGGACAATCTTGTCCCAGACTTCTGATACCAAGTGAAATTACAAGGTCCCCTAACCTTTGATAGCATGATTAAACAAGTAGTGCAAATAGAGGCCTTTATGATCAAGAAAGGGGAATTGGATTTGAACAAGGACAACAAACAAGGATCTTCTTCCTCAAACAAAGATAAAGGGAAGTTTGTCAATAAGAATAGAGACATTGTGAATGATGGAGTGGTTGAAAATGTGACCCTAAAGCCTACTAAGTCTATTTTCAATCTCTCTTCTAGCATACAAGCGATCAAAGCCACTAAAAAGCCTGTGATGGAAAATCAGCAACCTTCAAGGTTTTCTAGGAACAAACCTTGGGCCTCTCAACCCAAGTGTGAATTCACTTCCTTGGGAGAACCACTTGATGTGGTTTATAAGACTCTTGTGTAGAATCAGATACTCACTCCTTTGGAAAATTGTCCCTATGACCCACAACCATGACCTCATTGGTGGAATGACAATCCATACTATGACTATCACCAAAACATTGGTCATAAGACTTCTACTTGTCTCCAGCTAAAACATAAGGTTCAAGATCTAATTGACAATGGTGACATTGTTGTGGAAAACCATAAAAAAAACTTGGATCATCAGGCATTTAAAGATCCCTTTCCTCCCCATGAGAAAGGTGAATCTTCAAAGAATAAGAATACCAATGCTAAGGTCAATTACATGTACACTAATGATGACAATGTCATTGGTATGATCGAACCTGTCGAGGTTGAGTATTGCGATGTGATTACTATTAAGGAGAGTGGTGATGATCCCAAACCCAAGACTCCTTTCATCTTGCGTAGTTCTACATCTCATTCATTCGAATCTAAACAACCTAAGGATTGTGCCAATGTTGTTACTTAATCACATGGAAGGATTATTTTGAAAGGTCCTAATCCTCCTGTATCTACTCTAAAACAAACTATGGATAAGACTGTCATTGGCCCTCCCAAAAAGAGCATGAAATCAGTCCCTACATCTAGCATAGCTAGTTATAGCATCTTAGATCAGCTCCAATGAACCAACACTCAGATTACCATTTTTGAGCTATTGAAGATCTTGCCTACTCACAGGTAGATTCTGGATAAAGCCCTCACCAAGGCAAACATCCCCAAAGATCTTGATCTCAACTAGTTCCAATCTATGGTGGGTCATTTGACCTTGCCTCATTATCTATCCTTCTCTGAAGAAGATGATCACTCTCTGAGCCAACCCCATAATGCTCCATTGCATATAGAAGTCATGATAGGCCCTAAGCGTGTCCGACAAGTGCTCATAGACAATGGTGTTGGTCTCAATATATGTTCTTCTAAGTTTCTTACCTAGCTAGGTTATGATGAGGATTATATAGATTCCCACAAAAAGATTAGTATCAAATCTTATGATGAAGAGGAATGTAAATCCCAAGGTTTAGTTGTGCTGCCAATCTAAGTTGGCCCTATTGAGAGAGATGTTACTTTTCAAGTTCTAGACATTCCTCTTCAATACAATATCTTGTTGGGTAGACCATGGATTCATGAGATGTAGGTTGTTCTATCTACATACCATCAATGCATCAAGTTTCCATTCAATGGAGTGGAAGTCACTATGCCTTTTAATACTAATTATTCTTGCAACATGCACATTCTGTAGGTAGTCTTGTTCTGACTAATAGAGAATCCACTAAATTTTATGATGCCAAGCCCAAGGAAATGGAACAAACTCTGAAACTTAAGGATACATGCATGGGAGAATATCAAATTGAACCTGTGCTATCACTAGCTGCTCCCCCTCCATCCCCATGCTCCTATGGGAGACCTTTTGAGAGTAACAAACCTTCTGATAACTCTCCTCAAATAATCTATGATGGTTCCTTTATATGGGCCTCTACACTTTTAGAAGATGAGGATGAAGAAAGAGCTATCACAGCTTGGATCTATAAAGGGAAAGAAACATATGAAATGACTACTCCACCTCCAGACTTAGAACAAGAGCCATACAGTGAGGCCTTCAAGATCATGAAGCACTTCAGCTATAAAGGGAGTGGTCCTATAGGAATGAATGACAATGGTTTGCTAAAACCCATTGAAGCTATAGGTCACCGCACAAAGGATACTACTGGCTTAGGCTTCAAAAAGATCCCCTTTCATTTAGGGATGAACAAGTTTGTGCCAAAACTTGAATCTAAACTTGAACCATAATTTGAAGATACTACCTCGGAGGTCAATCCAGAGGCCAACTTTGATGAAGACAACTTTCCATATCCTATTCCTCTAAAATTTTCTACACTCTTTGCAGAACCTGATGAGCCTGTCATACCTATCCACCTAGTAGAGACTGATAGTGATTCTGAAGAAACTACTTTGGTGCATTGAATCACATATGACCAATGGAGAGAAATAAAAATGGATGATTCCAATTCTCAGTGTGAATGGTACATAGCCCCACATTTCTAAGAGTGGTTTGAACAAGATCAGCGAGCCATTAATGCTAGAGATGAAAATGAGTCAGATGGTACAACCAACACTAATGGAATTCCCACATCAAGTACTGACTCACATGAGTATGAGTTTGACTCTTTGTCTAATGCTACTTATGATAAAGATATAGACATGGTGCATACCTTTGAAAACCCTCTCGAAGTAGGTGAAGGATCTAGTGTTAGGATGCATGAATTAGATACCATCGGTGTTAACTTATCCTCTACTTTTGATGCAAGGTTTCATAGGGATTCGAACACTCCTTTGGATGAGATCGCTCTAGGTCTTGACTTGCTCATCTGTGCTTTTGATGATTATACTGTGAACACAATTGAACCAACCACTACTTCTCTCTCACTCAAAAATCCCAAGCTGATAAACTAGAACTCCCCCTCCTCATCCAATGAAGTCCTAACATTCCAAAATGATTACGCTCTAGCTTATTACCTCCTGCTCTTGAACCTATAATGTGCTCCACCAACGAAGGTAGTGTTAGCATGATAGAGGCATATATCAAGTATCTTAGTCATAAAATTAAAAGAATAAAAAATAGGTGCTCTGATGGTGAAAACCACATTGTGGTAGTATCAGAGCCAAAAATAGTAAAAATAAAAGACGTATTCAAGGGTGAAAAACTCTCTGAGTTTCCCAAGGATGGGATACTTGATACACTCCTGAGTCACTTTCAAGATAGATCATCAATATTGATTGAGCCGACACAACTAGTGAATTTGGGTATAGAGGCTACTCCACAAATTATTCATCTAGCACGGTCATTATCTGCAAAAGAAAAAGAAGAGTTCACTAGCTTCTTTCAAAGAAAGAAAATAAACTTTGCATGGACTTACTTTGACATGCCTGGATTGGACCCCAATCTAATCATGCACCATCTATCCATTGTACTAGGTACTAAGCTTGTCAAATAGAAGATTCAAAAGATGCATCCACACGTGGCACTTTTAGTCAAAGCATAGCTAGAAAAGCTTCTTAAGGCTGGTTTCATAAGGACTATTGACTATGAAGAGTGGATTTCAAATATTGTTCCAGTCACCAAACATGATAAATCCATTTGTGTGTGCACAGACTTCAGGGATCTAAATAAGGCATGTCCAAAAGATGACTTCCCACTACCCAATATTGACATGATAGTGGATATGACAATAGGCTATGAAATGTATTCCTTGATGGATGGATTCTCTAGCTATAATCAAATAAAAATTGTGCTATAAGATCAAGAAAATACCACTTTCACATGTGCTTGGGGCACCTTCTACTGGAATGTCATGCCCTTTAGGCTTAAGAATACTGGAGCAACATATTATAGAGCTGTCACTACCATTTTCCATGATATGATGCATAAAACAATGGAAGATTATGAGGATGACACTTTGGCCAAAAGCATGCAGTGAAAAACTCATCTTATAGATTTGGGTCCCATACTTGACCATGTGGAACAATTTAGTCTTAGACTTAATCCCAAAAAATGTGCATTCGGTGTCACTTCTGGGAAAATCTTGGGTTACATCATTTCAGCTAAAGGCATAGAGGTTGATCCTAAAAAATTTCAAGCTATTATGGAAACACTTCCACCTAAGAACATCAGTTAGATGAGAGGATTTTAGGGAAGGCTACAATCTATTCGGTGCTTCATTTCACAGTTGGCTGACAAGTCACAACCATTCACTAAAACTTTTCATAAGGGTGTGACTTATGAATGGAATGAAGAATGTGATAGGGGACTCACTCAAATTAAATAGTATCTTGCTAATCCACCTATATTGATGCCTCCTATTCATGGGAAGTGTCTCATACTATACATCTCAGCCACGAACACATCTTTGGGTGCTCTCCTAGCTCAAGAGGATCAGAACAATAAAGAGAGAGCCATTTATTATATCAGTAGGGCATTAGTTTCTTATGAAATGAACTATTCTATCATTGAAAAATCTTTTCTAGTAGTAGTGTTTGCTTCACAAAAATTGTGACATTATATGATCGCTCACTCTACAAGGCTCATTGCAAAAATTGATCCACTAAAGTACTTGTTGAGAAAGCTTACCCTCATGGGTAGACAAGCAATTGCTAATCAGTTGGCAGAAGCTCCTCTGAAAGATTACCAGCCTTTAAACATTGAATTCCCAAAAAAATCCATCATGCTTCTCTCACATCAGGCTTGGAGCATGTTCTTTGATAGATCATTCACTCAACAAGGATTAGGTGTAGGTATTCTATTTATAACACCTCAAAGATACTCATTGCCCAAAGCTTATAAAATGTTGTTTCCCTGCACAAACAACATCACTGAATATGAAGCTCTCATCAATGGTATGAAGATAGCCATTGAATGGCATGTGGATGAGCTCAAGGTCTTTGGAGACTCTCAGTTAGTCATCAACCAAGTTAATGGTATCTATCAAACAAAAGATGACAAGCTAGTGCCTTACAAATGAATGGTGGATGATCTCAAATAGTATTTTACACACATTTCTTTCTAGCAAATTCCAAGGGTAGACAATAAACCAGTTGATGCTATGGAAACTCTTGCCTCAATGTTACAGATGCCAGAAAATGACTTCAGACATGAATTCTTGGTGGAGACATTATGCTACCCAGCCTATGACATTCCTAAATCTAGGATGATCTATTCAGTCATTGGACATGATTCATCTCGCTACCACCAAATCTATTCCTACCTCTATGACCAAATCATTCCTGAGACCTATACCCAGAATGAAAAGTGTCACCTAATTCATAATGCTTCACGGTATGTCATCATAGCAAATGACTTGTATAGATGGGGTCTAGATGGTACCCTCCTTAGGTGTCTAGAACCTAATGAGTCCAAACGTGTGTTAGCTAAGGTACATGAAGGTATCTGTGGGTCTCATTTGATTGGTCTGATGTTAGCTCATAAACTTATTAGATCTGGTTACTAGTGGCTAGATATGGAGAAAGAAGTTGTTCAATATGCCAAGGCTTGTAAACAGTGCCAATTTCATGGAAATCTGATCCATGCTTCTACTAAAGAGTTTATTCCTTTCATTAGTTTCTGGCCATTCCAGCAATGGGCCTTTGATTTGGTGGGTCAGATACATCCTTCTTCTTCAAGAGGACATAAGTTTATCATCACAACTATAGACTATTTTACTAAGTGGGTTGAGGTAGTGCCTCTGACTATAGCTGATGGCAAGTCCATGGCTATGTTTATACTAAACTATATCATCTATAGATATGGTGTACCCTCATCCATTATCCCTAAAAATGAGGGACAATTCAAGAACAAGGACCTAAAAGAGTTATGTACCAAATTTAGGATCATTCAGCATTGGTTGTCTATCTATTATCCCCAGGGTAATAGACAAGCAGAAGCTTCTAATAGGACAATTCTCAAAATCTTGCACAGAATAGTTCATAAATTTGGTAGAGATTGGTATCTCCAGATTAATCTGGCTTTATGGGCCTATAGAACAAGCATTCAAACATCAACGGGGGCCACACCCTTTGCCTTGGTTTATAGAGAAGATGTCATATTGCCTATTGAGGTTGAGATTCCTACATTACAAGTCTCTCTGAAGGGCCTCATTACTGATGAAGACATTAGAATATCACAGCTACAAGAGCTTGAGTTACTGGATGAACATTGAAAGGTGGTGTTTGATCATCTTTGAGAATACCAGAAAAGAATGTCTAAATCCTACAATAAGAAATTTAGACAAAGGGAATTCCAAGTGGGTGAACTCATCCTGAGAGAAAACCCCAAGAATCAGCAGCAACAAATCGAAAAAGGGAAATTTGAACCAAACTGGCTTGGTCCATATGTTAACATTGCAACATTTGGGTCTAGTGCATACCAACTGTCTACTAATGAAGGAGAACAACTTAAAGATAATATCAACGCTCTTCACTTGAAAAGATTCTATAGCTGAGACATTTCTTATGTGCTCATGTACATACTTATTGATCTTGAAAAAATCCAAAAAATGGTATATTGTCAAAAAATCCTAAAAATTGCAAAATGTCCTGAAAAAATGATCATCTTAGTGAAAACCTGGTAAACAAGTGCTTTGATGTATCTATTATCCTAGTGAAAACATGGTAAATAGGCACATTGATAATACTAAAAAAAAATACAAAATTTGAAAAAATACAAAAAAAAAAATCAAAAGATCAAAAATACAAAAAAATGAAATATTCAAAAAAAAAGAGAAAAAAGAGAAAAGAACAAAAAAATTGAAAAAGAAAAAAATGTGCCATTGATGAAAACCTGGCAAATAGGTGTCATGGTAGCAAAAATAGAACCTCTACCAAGATGGTGAAAACCTGGTAAACAGGCACCTCTTGTTTCCCCATGCTATACTTATTGCAGCACTGCTTGGCTCTTGCTTTCCTGCTTTAGTTTACTTTCTTGCTTTCCTGCTTTAGTTTGTTTCCTGCTTTAGTCTGTTTCCTGCTTTAGTTTGCTAGCTCATGCACTTTCTTTCAGTTGTCTTTGAGATTATGCTTGACTCTACATGGATTGAAACTAGTCACACTTGGGGGCACCTTGTTGGTCTAGGGGGCATTGTCCTATCGCGTTCAGAAGTTTTGTTCATGTATCAGTCACCAGTGGTTCGCGTTGCGTCTACCTGCTGATGCCTAGCTACTTTTGAGATTTCTATCCTTGAGGATCTCTCATGTATCGATCACTAGTGGTTCCCAGTGTGCCTACCTACTAATACCTAGCTCTTGTTCGAACCCCTCTCTTTCATGATCTCTTCCTTACATCAATCACCAGTGGTTCTCACTGCATCTGCCTATTGATGTTTCCTTTGTGCTTTGTTCTCTCTTTCAAGAATCCTCCTTGTATAGGTCACCTGTGGTTCTCACTGTGTCCACCTGCTGATACTTGGTTAGTGCTCCGATATCTCCTTGTGACTTCATTTCTCATGATAGTCACCAATGGTTCTCACTGTGTCTGCCTGTTGTTGTTGTCCCGTTAAGACTTCAAACATTGGACACTTTCTATTTGACATCAATCCGCTTGGACACAAACTTAAACTGAAACTAAAATTGGATTTGTAACTCTTTGAGGCATGTTGAGTTGTTCCTTTGAGTGCTTGTTTTGTTGCTTTATCATTTCCTCTGTAGCGAATCTGAGACATCTTTCTTGATTGAGAAATGTGAAGACTGGGGGCATGATCTTTTCTTTCTTTCTAATTATCGGTTTAGTTCCAATGATCCAATGAATCTATCTAAGAGGGGTGTCCACTATGAGAGCCTTCATCTAGTGTTGGATGGCCATGTGTACCTTGACTCCTTTTATATGGAAGCTTTGGTGAGGTTGGTTCTTCTCCTTGTTTGTTTGGGTGACTTCTTTCTGCTACAAGTTGTTGCCCCACTTTTCATCCTATAGCCATGTTGTTAAGTGGAAGATTTTAATGTCATAGTCAGGTTTGGTCTTGTTTGAGTCTAGGTCTAAGTCTTCCTTAGGTAGGAAGTTCTTGCCAGGTTTCCCTACCATTACCTTTCCTTCTTTAAGCCGGGTGGGTTATCTAAAATTCTTTTCATATTGGGTAGGTGGTAGATCCCAACCCGGCAAGGATAATGTGCTCTTAATTGGTCATCTTTCTCAAGCAGAATGGCAATTAGAGGCCATGATTTCCAGACACTCATAAGGAATCAAAAAATGGTTCTTCATTTGGATTATGCAGTGATAGAACTGATGTGGACTATTCAAAGAAGTTTATCCCATATGTCAATGTGCAGAGGATACATTTCTTTGTATAAGTAATCCTTGTAGATTTGATCCCAAGACTATTGCAATGTTCCTAACTTTCAGTGATGATAGAGGCAAAGAGTTTTCTTGAATTGTTTCAAGTCATATTGAATCTAAATTTGGTGTTTCATTTTAGAATGATCCATGAAGTTATGAAGTGGTACTATTTTGAGCATTTTGTTGTTAGAATAGTGTGGGATTTTCTTCTTCTCCCATTGCATTTGAATTTTTTTGAAGAAATACATATCATGTGAAAAGAAACTGAGCTCTTGGCACCAGTTGTATAGAAGATATAATACCCTAAGAGCTACGGTTTAGTACATATATCACATTATTGATGGAGTTGAATTCCCTTCATGTGATAGCCTCTGATTAAGAAAATAATAATGAGCTGCTTACCACATTGTGTTGAAATGGGTGACAGTGCTTAATTATTAGCATAAAGGTACCATTAGAACAGAGAATATGGATAAGGTGATTTGTGTCATGATGTGAACAGAAAATGAAAAGAGAATAAAAAAGATGGATCGAAAGTAGTGACTATGCATTTGAATAAGTTCTCATTTAAAGCTTAGGTCTTAGCCTTTTCGAGCATTAAATGTATCTTTTAGAGGTAAATCAAAGTTGTTATTTTTCATATTAAAGATGCATTGATCAGTTTTGGTGATCAGAAGAACTGAAAATAGTGAATATGAAAAATGATTTAAGCTTCATTTCAAGTTCAGGTGTGCCTTTTTATATGTAATATAGCCGAACTCGTGCCCATCTAATGCATTTCCCACAGTCAATTAAAGTTGATGTTTTGCATGATTTGAATGCTTGGATCAGTTCTTTGGACCTTATTGATCCCATTAGTGAAAGAAGACTGTGAGTTAAAGTTGAAATAATGGAGATAAGGCAAGGAAGATACTCTAATTGTGTTCAGTCGCATGATCGCATGAATAAAATAATAGCTATGAGATCATGCGACAAGGTAAGCTCAGGCAGGTGAACGTGCTTAGTTGGGACCCACGTACGCCAGCAGCACAGATGCAACAATGTGAACCGAGTAAGTAAAGTTTTAATTATTTAATATTATATCACATGACAAAAATAGAGTGGTCGCATGATCGCAAGAGTTTTAAAAGAGTCATGTGATCATGTGACAAGGCGAAATGGAAGCTTGGGCATGTAAGAAAATTCAATGACAAGAAAGACTAAATGGATGGTGCTTTGCTAGAGTCCACATGTGCCAATAGTAAAGTGGTAGCATGATCGCAAGGAATAAAATAATGCCATGCGATCATGCGACAATGGATCTCTGGGCATACATTCCTGAAGTCATCGTAAAAATGTAAAAGCATGAGATTGTATGGTCGTGACAGTGTAAAGGCACTTAAGTTGAAAATTTAAGCACATGGAGATTAGTGGGCCCTGTTTCTCAATGGGACCTGAGTTATGACATCAGATCGACGGTTCAAATCACCCAAAGTTTTGATCTGACGATGGTCGATATTTCATGATGGAAAGATGCCCAAAAAATAACCAATGCGACATAGCGAGAACTTGTTGTGTGGTAGTGGGACCCAAGTTATCTAACAATGGTGGACTTATCTACAGTGGAACAAAAAGAATAGATCCAACGGCCCTCACACAGTCGTGACCTCTGCCAAATTCTATTACGAAGTTGTGAGATGCATACACGTGGATCGGTAGAGCCCAACAGGGAAAGTAAGATCAATGGCTTAGATTCACCTAAGCTTCAAATCTGATGGTATAAATTCAAACCTGTGGCTTTTTAATGAATATTGATTTTCATAAATGGTGCTAATGACAAAATACCAGAAGATTAACGGTTCTCTCTCTGCGAAGATGATGTGTCTAATTGCTGAAGTTTTGGCTCTTCATTTCTAAGATGCATTGTAATGATGGTGATTGTTAGGTTGATTGTGATGAATGAACTTCATGGCTCAGTGAACTATAAATGTAATTTTCTCTAATTGTAATAGGGTCGGAAAATTTTGGTGTGAAGCTAGTTGCAGAGACAATCAAGTCTAGTGCCATTTATTTACTGTCCATTTGTATGTGATGTTGTTTCATTGTGTTGAATTGAAAATGGTGAATGAACAAAGTTTTGTTTCATTGTTATCAGTTTGATCAATCAGTAGGATAATCAAAGAGTTATCACTGATTGTGAGATTGCATCACCATACTTCATTTGCATTATCATACTTTCATAATCTGCATTTTCATGTTGTTGTGTTCTGGGAGTCATAAGATTGTGAAGACCATAAACATAACACCCTTGCATTTAGACCTTGCCTGAGATTTCACTTGCCTGGGTGAAACTCAGTTTCCTCTGTTGTTCTTTGGTTAAGAACATACCTGCAGTAGGAAGTAGGAATAAAACAAAATTCATTGAACATTATACACATAGGAAGTTGTACCTTAATACAAAGGGAAACTAGCTATTCTTAGAAATAGTTTCCCAACTGTTGTGTAAAGTTCTTGTTCATCACAAATTGGGCAAATTCAAGGAGAATCAAAAAAAGAACAATATGTTTACCAAAAAAAGTAAAATTGTAAATGCTCATCCTGCTAAGTGAACATAGGGGTCACTGCAAGCATTCTTTGGCAAAAGAAGGAACTCTCATGTGTCTGGGGTGTTTGTATGCAAGAAACATTCAGGTCGTTCTAGCAGCTATGCTTTGATGCTTATGTTAACTAGATAAATCAAAAGGAATAGGTGTTTAGGTCATTCTGGCTTCTTGTTCCTTAATGCTTACACCTCATTCTGACAAATCTAAGACTTATGTCATATTCATTTTCTCATGATTGCAATGTTAGTGAGGATTTTATGGCATCTAGTGATCATCCCATACCTAAAAACTCTATGATGATAATACAACGAGTCCAACAACCAAGTCCTAGGGATTGCATGTTCATTATAGGCTTGCATCTAGCTTAAGCTTGCATTTTTTTCATTCTAGGCTTGCTTTGAGATAGTGTTGTGGTACTCTCTTGATCATCTTCTTCTGGATCTATTCATCAAAGGTTCTCATCTTTTATCCCAGATTCATCTTGGTTGTACAAGTGTCTGGTCCTCATTCTCAACCTTCAAACATTATTTTGGTTTGTACCTATCATATATTGCAAAATCTTGCATGAGATGATTAGTATCACATACATTGCATGTAAATTGCATTTCCATTTGCATCCATAAAATCCATATGCATACATTTTACATTTACATATTCATTTGCATGTGCATCCATTATAAGCATAAATAAAATCATACATTGCATTCATTTATCTACCATCTATCATCACATTTCACATTGCATATTCATATCATAAAAGAAAGCATGTGCATCTCATACATATCTAATCCATACATCTAAATCATATAGGAAACATCTCATAAAACATGAACATCAACATTAAAGAAATATATAAATAAGAACAATGATATCAAAGAGGTGATCTCATATATATATCTCACGGTCAATCAATGCCATGTACAAAAAGAATGGTGCTACTCGAGCATAGTATCAAAATATGGGCTACAATATGACTATCTAAATGAGCTAACTCTACCCATCACCACCTAGAGGAGGTGGTGGTGGTGGTCCCTGTGGTGGTCTCTATGGAGGTGCCTGTAGTAGTGGTCCCGATGATGGAGGTACCTGTGGTGCTCTGGCATACTCAGAAAATAGAGGCACCTGCTCTGATAGATCTGGAAGAACACCAACATATGCCACATAGTAGTAAGCTGCCTGAGTGGACTCATATCTAGTCTCTATCTGTGACCTCTCCAACTCCTCTCAGAGCTCTCTGATCTCTCACTCCCTTTCAGTCACCCACATCTCCTAGATGATGAACTAGGTGTGGTAGTCATCCCTCTCCCACTGTACCTATCAAACTCTCTCTCGACTCTTCCTAAGAGCCTCTTGTACTTGTGCTACCTATGGTGGTCCCTACATGGCTTGATCAAACATATCAATATCCTTAACCTGTGCCTCCTTATCAGGAGGGATCTGCTGGGAGGTATCCCCTATCCTCTACCTAGTGGACCTCTATTGGGTCCCACTACTACCTACACCTGCATCTGATCCCATAGTCCTAGGAGGGATGTCTATCTGCCCTGTCCTCAGCCTCAGTACCCTATGTCTCTATTGTTGTTGTTATGGCCCCTGCTGTGCAACCTGCTGTTGTGTAGGCTATTTTACTATTATTTGTTGTTGGGCAGGTACCTACTACTACTACTTCTATGCAAGCTACTATTTTTCCCCTTGGCCCATGCCAACAAGATCTATGAACCTCAGGAATGGGGGCGCTAAGAGGTGATCTTGATATGCAGGTGTTATCCCTACATTGGTGACATCCACCATGTAGTCCCATCGAGCTAGAGGTACTCATGCCTCAATCATGCACCTACCTTGATCTAACCTGGGTTGCCAGCCCTTCTTCATCTCATCGACAAAGTGAGCATATGTAGCATACTCCTAGGAGATGTCCTAATGTCTCCCAAACTACCTCATAACACATGAGCAAGAAGTGCTCAATGACAGAAATAGTACATCCAATCAGTGGATGTGAGATGAACATATGGGAGAGCTCCCACTGAGCATCATCCCATGTGGCTACCCAAGGCCTCCACACAACTACTACCATATCATCTAACTGCCCCCTCCACTACTCGGTCTTACCCAGCATTGGCTGAGTCATAAGGCCTGCATATCTATAAATGTAAGGCTCGAGGGCCTATTATGTATCATAAAATATCGGCCTACAAATAGGGAGATGCTCCCAGGCCCAGATTTGCAATACAAAAACTCTAGTGGCCATGGTCTTGGTGCTCTGATACATGACCTTGTGCATCTTGTGGTACATCTATGTGAGCATGCACTCACCACATTTGAATCTGACAATTGGCCTATCTAGCATCCCCTGCAACATCCATCCCTAGCCGCACTCCAATTTGTGTTGGCCCCAATCAAGAACCAGGTAGCAACTTAGGAAAATGGCTAAAATGTCTGCTAATCAGTGAGCACCACCATATCTACTGACCAGCTCGTCCCACAAGATGGCCCAACCCATCACTAACTCATCTCTGAATATAGCTCTCAGTGCCAATGTACCTTCCCTCATTTGTATATCATACTCAACATGGGTGCCAGGGAAGGGTATCCTCAGTATTTGGTAGATGTCCTCAGGAGTGACAGTCATCTCCCCCATTGACAAATGAAATGTGTTCATCTCTGAATGGAAACATTCGACAAGTGCACCTAGAAGACCATGATTTACCCAAATGTCAAGTATATCACGCAAGTAAGTCAACCCTAGCCCCTTAATGTGGGCACTCTCAGCATCGGTCAACCTTTGTACTAATGTGGTGAGGACTGGATGGTGCGACTGAAATGCGACATTTGGGAAGTCAACCTGCAAAGCAAGCGATGACATTGGATCAGTATCTCAACGTGATGGTTTCAAAGAAACAACAGCAAATGAGGCTACACATCTATCCTAAACACAACTCTGGAATTTTTTAATTGGCTGATTTTATGCAAAATTGGATGAAGATTCTAAACACTGCAGTAGCTTCCCGCATGAGGAAACTGTTTCTTCACGTGAGATAGGATGAACTCTCGCACAACATCTCCAAGCATCTTGTGCGAGCTCGCAGAGATACCCTGGGTGAGGAAGCCCTAACCCATGCAAGAGAACTATTCTCTCACATAAGGGGTGACTGAGCTTGGTGCGAGGAAATTGTTTCCTCATGCGAGGGTTGAAGAACAAGGCTTAAAACATGCTAAATCTAGCCTAAATGACCTATAAAGTGCTAAAATTTGAAATGTGGGATGGTTTCTTGAATACTCACAGGTGGGTCATACTCTAGTGGTCAGTTGTGGTGTTGGGAATGCTTGAATCAATGTGTATGCACTGGAACACCCTCCATTCTCTCTCAGAGCTCTCAAATACAGAAGAAGACAAAGTGAATAATGATTTGAAAATGACCCCTCCGAGCCTTATATAGCTTTTGACCTAATTTTTAAAAGTGCTCTATTTTGTGCAAAAACTTCACCCTTGGCTAAATCGACTATTCTAAATCCATTTTTGGGATCAAAATTGAAATCTGACACTCCTAGAGAGCTCAAAATTGCATTTTAAAATATTGGGACCTTTAGGATCGGACGCTTGTGCAGTCGACCTTTTAGCATCATTTTCTTGCCAGAATCTCATCTCCTCATCATTTTCTCAAGATCTTCAATGTTTTCATCTAAAGTCAACTCTAGTCAAATTTGGTCAAACTTGGTCAACGAGACCTCCCAATTGCTCCAAATTGCTTCCATAGCTTCTTGAATCTAGTCTGATTGCTTCTATTTTGCAACCCCTTGTTGTCAATCGTCCTTCTGATATGTCATCTTTTGATTTTTCTCCTGAGGGGGCGGGATGATTGCATCATTTGAATCTTATCTAACCAGTCTCATATCAATCTGATCTAAATCAAAGTCCTCATTACTTGGGGTATCTTTGAGCCTTGCATCTTGTCATCTATCTTTTAGGTATTTCAGTAATCTAACTTGGATCCTCGAGGATCAAGCTTCATTCTGGAGATGGTTCTTGAAATCTCATTAGGTATTGGGGCAATCTAACCCTAATTCCTAAAATTCAAGCTTCGTTCTAGAGATGGCTCTCGAAATCTCTTTTTAGATCGTTATCTGGGCAATCTAACCCAGGTCTCAGAGGGCTAAGCTTTGTATTAGAGCAATCTAACCCTAATTCTGGAGATAGTCCTAAATCTACATCAGTTATCATTCTACTAATGGTTATTGGGGCAATCTAACCCTAATTCCAATCTTCTCTCAAGTTGTCATTAGACCGTTGTCTTCACAATCTAACTTAGACTTCGGAGAATCATGCCCCATTCGGGAGGTGGTTCTGCAATTCTATCTATTTTGGTGTCTTGACATCCTAACCTTGACTTCTGAGGGTTAAGCTTCATTCTGAGGATAATCCTGAAACCTCATCTATCACATCAAACTATTCTTTGAATCAACACACTGCTCGCACATCAATTCAAAGAGGGGAAAATGTAATACCCCAAAATTGGCACTTTATAATTTCAATCAATTTTGGTGCATTTCTTCGATTTTACATCATTAAAGTCTTATTTTACTAGGTAGTTTTCTCTCTCCTACCTGACTTTATTTGACTTGGTGTCAATTGCAAAAATCCTAAATTGCATTAATCTCACACTATAATTAATTCCTAAGTATTCAACTTTATTAGCTAAAATAATCCCTATGATAAATTAATTTAATTCTAAAGTCCTAAGTGCTTTAAATTAAATTAAAACCACCCCATTTAGCTAATACACATAAAAGGAATTAATATTGTTTGGTTATTTGAATGGATTATCTTTATTTGGATTTAACAATTCAAATTATTCGAAAGGTCACCCATATGTGGCAATAATTCATTCTTTTAATTAAATAATCCTTCAATATTTGTCTCAATTGGAAATGAAGAGTTGACCATTTCATTTCAAGAAACTCTTCATCCTCTCTCCGAGCTTGTCTATATTATGAACCTCATTTTCTCATTTTGAGGAGGCAATTGTGAGAGTATCAAAACTATAGTTAAATTTTGTTTCAGTTATTTCATGCTTCCAAGCTTTTATTGCATATTAGTTTAAGTCTCATTTAGTATAATTGAATTCTCATATTAAACTAGTTTTCTTATATGTTTTTAGATTAATTATCATATCTTTTTCAAGTTCTTAGATTAAAATCTGCACTTCATTCTTAGATTAATTGCATCTTCATCTTAGATTAATTGCAATTTGTTCATCTTTCAAGCTTTCAAAATCCTTCATATTAGCTTGGTCTTTTGGTTGTTGGCTCTTGTTCTGAGAGTAATTCAAACACCCTGGCTAATTAGGAGGCAATAGGTTGAATCGATAGAATCTTGCGAATTGAGTAATTCATACTCATCTTCGTGATTCGATGATCGAGCAATGGCTATGTTGTGTATATGGCTGGATTAGAGGTCCATGTTCAGCTATAAATACCAATATAGATGGAAGGTTTGAGAGTTTTAGCTTTGGTATATAGGGACCAAGGATAGATTTAGAGGATGCAAAAGAATAATGAATAGGGGTATCAACAATTGTTAACAACATGAATAGGAGGATCTCTTCTTATGCAAAGGATTTGGAAGAATAGAATATTTTTGAAGTGCATATAGAGGAGTATAACAAGAGGATGAGGGGATAATCTTATCTTTACAAGGATATTTGGATAGCATAGGAAGAGTTTTGTGCACTTGATCTTGCTTAGGAAATGGAGGGATATGTGGCTCTTGAGACGGAAGGATATCTTCTTGAAAGAAGTTAAAGGGTATGACTGGGTTATCATTGGATACTTGGGATATGGTACCTTGGTCAATTGTTGGATGGGGATGGATGTCTGATTTGGATTTTCATTAAGACTTCTTTCTTCACCTTCTGGATTGTCCTCTTGACATGGAGCCACTTCCAAGGATGAGGAAGGATTTTGGATCTAGGTGAGAGATGTTTGAATGGATGATAAAGGATCATTTAGAATAGCTTTGATAGGTGTGTAAGAACATGGAGGCTTGGGGTCCATTCTATTTGTTCCATGGAAAAGACTTGTAGCAAGAGGTAGGTTATCTTGGATCTCTTTTAAAGGCAGCCCTTGAGAGTAAACAAAGTCAACATGAAAAGCATCAAGTTCTTTGTTCAATAGAGGACCTTTGGATAGCTTATATATTTTAGAAGGTGACTATATGTTGGAAGAAGTAGAAGCTACATTAAAACCATTACTAGATATAGGTTCATGATGTTGATCAAGCTTGAGAGTAATATCTTCATTACATAATTCGTAAGGATTTTCAATTTCAATTATGCCATTATCAATTAGATCTTGGATTTTATGCTTTAACTCCATGAAATCTGAATTTTTATGATTATTATTTCTATGATAGGTACAGTAGGTACTAAAAAAAGAGATTCCACATGATGTGGCTTGAGGTAGCGCGATGAGATTATTTTCAAGAATCTCTTCCAAGGATGATTCATAAGATTTTCCCAAAGGGTTGAATGATTTGTCCAATATAGTTGTAGAGATGTTGGATTCAAGATCATGGGGATTTGATTTGTTTCTATCATAGGAATGATATAAAAGACTCTCAACTGAATGTGATATAACATCCTCTTCAAGCCCTTGATCATAGATTCGAGCATCATAAATCTATAGAAATGATTCTTGATTAAAAATTGGATTATCTTGAGATCGTGAAGTAGGCTCTTGATCAAAGATGAGATTAATGTGAGATTGTGAAGTAGAATTTTTATTTGAGGAAGGTGAAGATATGGATGAATCATGTTCATAGAAGGAAGGGAAAATTAATCTCAATGAGTACTTTTTGGATGGTTTATCATTTTATTTCTTTAGGTCTTGAAGTTGAGATCTCAAAGATTGGATTTGTTTTGATATGTTTGCAATAAGAATCTCTTCTTCCTTGCTATGAGTGTATGATTTAGCCCAATTGTTTTTAACCATTGTGATATTGTCTTTCTTCTTTATCTCTTCAGAGTGTCTACAAGAGCTGTTGGCTTGGATACACATTAAAGATTGATATGATTCATAGTTTGAGAGTGATAAGGTATGAAGATGATAAAATCTAGAATGAGTAAGTGACTTTGTCTCAAAATATGAATGGATGATGAGATTGAGCTTTTATTGTTGATAAAGTTGATAAGATCTTATGACAAACTAGGTATGAGGTATCAAAGTTAAGGCTAAGCTTCCTAGGTAAGTGACACTTGTGACTCAAGTTTAGACAATAGGATTTGATGAAAGATTGATTGATTTTATCAGCTCCAAACTTGATGGAATATTGAAGGCCAATTAATGTTGGTTGGATGGGAGATGAGACAAGTTCACTCATAAATTATGATAGGGATTGACAAACTAGGTAGACGTGATATAAAATCACAAGTATAAGTTCTCTAAAAGAGGTATACTAACAATAGGATGGAAGTGTTCACGTAGGTCTAAAAATGGAAAATCAGGTCAAAATAAGCTCTCTAATCCCCAAAAGTTCACAAAATCATACAACAAAATGTAGGCTCATAAGGAAAAAAAATGAAATCCAAGACAATAAACTAGTATTCTCATGCAAAAATGTGCTAGCAAGATCAAGGTGGGTAGTAACTCATACAAGAGGATGCTTAGAAATGATCAAGATGTGCAAGATAGGAGGGTTTTGCCACTAAATTTTAAACTGTTTCAATTATTTTTTTGTAAGTTTCCAAGTTTTTTAGTTTCCCAATGTTGTGTTGGTTTTCAATGTTTTTGGTCTATTGGTCAAATGGTTTAATGATTAATAAGCACATCAAACACGTAGTATAAAGGGGCATCCAAACACAATATAATCTAAGGAAATTGGCATAGGAAGAAATTTTTTTTTGCAAACTTAGGTACACACCCAATAGCTAATCAAAATACGGCCACTAGAGAACACGCAATGGATCTATCAATGCCATATTAGCTGACTCCAAATGCTAATGGGGGCATGATATGGAAAGTGATCTTTGGGGAGTTACTATCTCCCTTGCACAAATATTATAAATCTTTCAAAGGTGAACCTAGTAGCTTATATCCTGAGGTATTTAGTTAGGGTTTCCATTCATAACCATCCCCTATAGTCCCGCAACAAGGATTGAGGCCTATATCCCTACAAGTACTCAAATATGGTAGTCTCACACGCAAGATTGAGGCCTCTCAGTCCTACACATATAAAAGTATATTCTATCATAGTCTCGTAAATAGGATCGAGACATGAGAATGTCCTGCAAGTACCAAGATAATGCAGTCCCACATACAGGATTGAGGCTCTCAAGCCCTACATACATCATATTAAATAGAATAGATATAACTACATCCTCTGAGACTTTAATCTCAAAAGGAGGCTTTTGA
Source organism: Chamaecyparis obtusa (assembly GCA_027943335.1). Classification (NCBI taxonomy): domain Eukaryota; kingdom Viridiplantae; phylum Streptophyta; class Pinopsida; order Cupressales; family Cupressaceae; genus Chamaecyparis; species Chamaecyparis obtusa. The sequence continues at coordinate 790,646 of BSBK01008307.1, read as the reverse complement.
TTATAGTGGGTCGAGATAGCTAGGTTCTCTTGTTCCCGCTTGAGTCATTCTCATGAGATTTTTCCCTCAATGACAGGCTAGCTAAAGGTACACATGCAACAAATAGAAAAGTTTCAAGAGTTTGAATTTTTGATTGTCTATACATACAAAAGCATACTCTCCTACCTCTATGAGACACATCAAGCATGCACGTTGATTTACCCGATCCATTTTTAATGATTAATTTGATGCTTCTAGATTTCTAATTATCTATAGAGATAAGAGAATAATCCCCTAACAATAAATTAAACACAAAAAATGAACCTATTAAGATGGCTAAGAAAACCAATTATGAAGAGATGATGTTTTCTTGTATCTCCTTAGGCAACTTGCAAAACAAATCCATTAGTAGTCTTTTCAGGTGTATGTCTTGGATGAATGTTATACAATAATTATGTTAGGTTGTTCAAAATATCAGGAAAAAAATAGATGACAAACAAGGGTCAGTGTTAGCAACAATCAAATCCAATCAAGAAATAGGAACCCAATTTATCAAAATAGACTAATTTTCAAGAATCTAATTATTTCAACCCTTATTTTTCATCTAAATTAAAATCACAAGGAACAAACCCCCATTAGAATATCAAGAGATTTCCAAAAATGTAATTTTTTTAGAAGAATTCAATGATTTCCATCTAGAATTAATTTTTATGAAAAAATCATTAAAAAAATTATAAATCACATAAAATAGATTAGATAAATATGAGTTTTTCACCATGGACTCCTAATATCAACCCCAACCTTTAATAAAAACATTATTAGAAAATTCCTTCATTTATGCCCAAAATTTTTTATTTTATGAAAAATCTTTAAAAAGCTATAAATCACAAAAAAATGATTATAAAAATCTAAATTTTTTATTGCAAAATTCTGACATCAATCTAATAAGGATTGGAATATTTATCAAACAGTTCATTGATTTGTGCTTATAAATAATTTTTGATGAAAAATCATTAAAAATTTATAAATTACAAAAAATGGATTAAAAAATCTGAATTTTTAATCGTATTCTCCTGATATCAACCCCAACCTTCAATAAAACTTTTATTAGACAATTCATTTATTTGTGCCCATAATTATTTTTTATGAAAAATCATAAAAAAATTATAAATTGCCAAAAATTGATTAGAAAAATCTAATTTTTTAATTGTATTCTCCTAACATCAACCTCAACCTACAGTAAAAAAATTTATTGAAAAATTACATGTATTTTAGGAGATATGGAAAAATATTTGAAAACCTACATGCAAAAACAAATCAACAAAGAAAAACTTAGTGATTCAAAAAATTAAGGATTCAAGGCCAAAAATCGATGTCCATTCCCACGATGGGTGCCAAATAATGTGTTTGAAATTTTAGCTTGCAAGTTGCAATCACAAAAACTTCAATAATTCATTATATGCATGTTCAGACAATCAATAACCATTAATCATAATAATCCGCACAAATCGATAGATTGCCTCCTATTCAATGCGAGTATGTGCTCTCAGATTCGTGAGCAATTAGTGACTATAGACGACAATTGAAATGGAGGATTTTATATGAATGCAAGATTAATCTATGTTTTTTGTATTTTTTATGATGTAAATATGATATTGGAAAATAAGAAAACTAAATGAAATCTATGTTATGATGATATGCAAGTAACTAAGCAAGAATATGCAAAATCTCAAATTGATACATTGATGCGCAATAGCTCCTTCTCAAAACTTGAAAAATAATAATGTTATCAAAATTACACATATTGAATGAGAAGAGGTGTCTTCCTTTTATAGGAACCTTGATAAAAATTGACAATAGAGATTGATTCGGATGAATGATCAAGATTAATCCAAAGCTGATTTAAAGCTAAGTTAAAACATGTTTTTTGAGTTGGTTTGAGGAAATAATAGATAAAACATATTGATTTAATCTTTATGCTCAAGTTAACATATTTTTTTATTTGATTTAATAAATTATGCAACTCAACTTTTTAACTCAAACTTGGCTTGTTTTATCAACTTTGTTTTTTATCAATCTTTTTCCTTGTCTTTATCAATTTTGACAATAATCCATTGTTTTTATCAATTTTGAGGATTTATTTCAATTAATTCAAATTAATTCCTTTTTTATGTGTAAATGGAAAATGGGTTCAATTTAATTAATGGGCTAGGACATTTAAATAAATTAATTGATTTAAATTGGTTTAATTTCCAAATTATGCTGATGTTTAGGAATTAATTGATTTTGACAATTTATAATTTTGATGATCAGATTAGATTAATGATAAAATTGAATTGCCTTTTGGGTTAGGACTTTTATGATTATGATCAATAATTGAGATCAGGGCCCCATGGTTTAGAAGACCAATTTTAGGTGATTACACTTAGCTTCTTTCCTAAGTCATGGAGCATTACCTATTTTGAGCTCTCAAGTTCCTATTTTTGTAGGGCTTCCTTATTGTGTGGAACCATGCTTTTAGTTTGATTCACATTGTTGCAAGTATAAGTCAAGTCTATGGGAATTTTAACCTCGATGCCATTGTGAGGAAACTTGATACATTGATGGTAGGTTGATGGGAACACTTGCATTTATTGGATCCAAGAATGACCAAGAAGTATGTTTTATGCGAGTGGAAGATCCAAGACTTGAAAAATATCATCCCCCTGAATAGGATCCACTCAAATGGGTAGGACTACCATACCTTTAGAATAGAATTCATCTTCATCATATGCTTTGATTGTGATTTTTCATCTAGGATCAATAGCATGCTCTAAGAAACCAAGAGCTTTAACCAAGTTGAATGTACAGATATTCAAACTTGTGCCTCCATCTATCAAAATGTGTTTTACCTTGTGCTTATGTATGAGGGCTTTGATATGGAGAGGGTGGTTATGAGGATGACTGATAGATTTATCATCTTCTTCTGAAAAGATCAAGTAGTGTGGAGAAGAAATATGAGCGACCACAGACTATAACTTATCTACGTTTAGGTCCTTAGAAACATTAGCCATTAAGAGGGCTTGATCAAGAATCTCTCGATGTGCGGGAGAGATTTTAAGAAATTTAAGAATTGATATCTAAGTTGACGTGCATTGGAGTTGATCAATTAGGTTATAGTGACGCATTGCAAATGAGGTCGTTGTTATTTTGGATCCCTAGGTTGCTAGTTGTTTGGAAGAGGAAGAACCCACTCCTTGCAAGGTGACTTTACCTTAAGATCGAGTTACTGCATTAGAAGATTTGTCTTCAATTTTTTTTCTTTATTTTGATAACATTGATAGATCAGTCAGAAGACTCAAGCATGTGGATCACATTATCATTGTCAGAGTAAGTGTACCTTACCTTGTTATCTTTTTTCTTAGATGATTCCCCATTTTCATATTTAGGAAAAGGATCTTTTAAGGCCTTGTGGTCAGTGTTCATTTGAGGGGGATCAATCACAATTGTCTCATTATCAATCATATCCTAGATTAAATGTTTGAGCTTCATGCAATCATTAGTCAATTTTTTGATGCACAACGGTCGACCAAACAACCATTATTGTTGTCAAACTTTCTTTGTTTCTTATTCAACACATAAAATTATTATTGAATATTTGATCATTATATTTGTCAAAGTATTGACAAATCTGACGTCAAAATAATCACTTGAATCATGAAGAATGTCTGATATATCTTTCATAGCATTCGACCAATGTTGGTCGAAATAATCGTATAGTTGGTGTAAATAGTCGACATATCTTTTTGTATTTTCGACTACATATGGTCAAAAAATCAATGGATGAATACATCGACACTATAGCATTGGCATAAAAAATTAAGGTCATGTCATCAAAATATCAACAATATTTTCATCTAGAGTATAGCATTCTTGTCGAACTGTACAGTCTTTTTTGGTTGAAAAATCGATAACATATTCAATTTTTTTTTAAATAAATAATATATTGTATGTCCAAAGGTGGTAGCCCTTCAAAGGAAGCAGATATAAATGGGACATGCACCAAAGAATACAAACAACGGTGGTAAAAAATAGAGATTTGGATTAATTTCTAAAATATGTCAATTAATTTGTAAGAGATTTGTTTTTTTTAATAAATTACTTAGCATTTGTACTTATGCCATAAATATTGTAGTGAAAATGGTAATGTTCCTTTTTTTTGTATTATGAATGCTAGGACTATTACCCCAAATTCCTATAATGTAAATTACATTGATTTTATAATGATAATGTTAGTTCTATAATGGTAAACTAATAATGGTAATTGCAATCTCTAATATATATAACTATGACACATACAATGGCAACTATCCCTTATCGATTATGCAAACAATCAATGTATTTATATGATATGTTGTTGTTTCTGATGAGGTACAAATTATATGTAAAGTTTTAATGTAATCTTACTACAACGATCTGATATTTGTCTTTGATATTCAATTATATGCTTGCAATGATAATGATGGTTGTGTCTAATGTAGTGATAAATATACACACAAGAGGTATGCTCAGCTTGCGAACATATATTCAAAATTCAAAGAAAAGGTTAACTATGTCTAGAAGAAAAATATGGAGCACTTCACTTCGAGATGTGAGATTTTCAGTTCACATTAGAGCTCTCACTATTCTTATTCCATCTTGGAGATTGTTGTTATGATCTACATTAACCTTGCATGGTATCCTGACAATTACCAAGTCTTTTGCATCATCCTTGGCATCTTCATTTATTCTAGTAAGATTCTAAAGAGTACTGGTCTTCCTTTGTCTATATATTAAAATATGCCTGAAACTGCTAAAAATATAATGAAAAGGCTATTAGACAAATAAAGATCGAAGCAGAATTAGTATATTCAATGAGGGTGTCAAATATAGATAACCTTATTAGTGACACAAAATACCTTGTTCATGGGAATCGGTGGATTGAAAAGCATTCGATATCCAAAGCTCCTAAAACTATCAAAAATAAAGAATCAGATACAATGACATAACCTCTCTAGAAAGATATGGCCTCAGAATTCATAGAGAGGTATCAAAAAATTGAGAAGCATAGAGAAATGAACCTTGTCATGGGACCAGTGCGTACATTAGGAATAGGTGGTGGTGATTTAAGGTGGCAAGGTTACAGATGGGATTTTATTGACAAGATAAACACTCAGCAATAACATTTTAATAGGGGTTTGAACTTCAATAACAAGAACTACAATACCATGATTTAACTATCATATATATCATTACCAACATTCCCTCCACACAATTGATCACTAAATCAAAATCAATTTGAACAAATTTAGCACTAAGATAAATATAACTCTTATTCTATACACATAATTGATCCAAAAAGGGTATAGTGTGTATTTATTTCTTGAGATTGTGACTGAGAGTCACTTCATAATCATTGATACACCTCTTAAAATCACAGAGAAGAGTCCATCCCACCCAATATAAATTCATCCAATTCTTATTTATCCACACAATTTATCCATGTAGTTTCATATTGAGAAGCAATTTGAAAAGATTTAGTGGTAAGGTTGAAAGACATAAACATGATTGTTGAACCCTATCTTATTCAGAATGCACTATCTGTCCTCTATCTCACACATATGATCTATCTATTCAGAGAGCACAATCCATTCAGAAAGAACAACATGCACAAATACATACATACATACATACATACATACATACATACATACATATATACATACATACATATATATATATATATATATATATATATATATATATATATATATATATATATATAATTTGTTTATACAATTTTTTGAAATTTAGGGTAAATGTTTTTAATCAGAACTATAAATTGGTGAAGTTACAAATGGGGACCTCATTTACAACAAGAATATTCAAAAATAATATTCCAATAAGAGTTTGAACTTCAATAACAAGAACTACAAAACCCAGTGCTAAGATCCCATTAACTCTTAACTTAAATTTAGAAACAGTTGAGAAATATTTATTGTTAAGGTTGAAAAATATAAACTTCATTGTTGAACACTATCTTATTCAAAATGCATTGTCCATATTCTATCTCACACATATTCAAAGAGTACGGTTCACTCTGAAAGGACAACTCATATTTATATATATATAATTCTTCTTATGTCCATACAATGGTTTTTGAAATTTAGGGTTAAAGTTTTTGATTGGAGTTATGAACTAGCGAAGTGATGGATGAAGACCTCATCTACAACATGAACACTCAGTAATAACAGGGTTCAAACTTTAATGTCAAGAATCACAGTACTATAATTTAACGATTCTATACATATCGTTGATCTTTGAAATAAGAATCGATTTGGAAAGATTTATTACAAAGAATGATAGAAAAAAATCATACCCACTAAATCCTATCTTAAATTTAGAAAGCACTGACCCTTCTTGGTCTATCTACACATTTGGTCCATCAAAAAATATAATGATTACTAATTTGATAAGATATAGTGCCAAGTCTCAGAGGAAAAACATATCCATTGAGTGATTGATTGGGGATATTACATCTTCCATTAAAGTCTCCAACAAAATTTCCTATATCTCCCAGAACCTTCCTACCATTAGCTTGCAACACATTTTGGCAAGAAATTTCTGTAGCTGCAACTACCATTTCTTTTAGAATCTTGAAGAACCATTACAATTATACCTCTATGACTCCAGAAAAAACAATTTATGTCTAACTAGCAAGAACGTTGTATAGAAAACAATTAGAAATGTCCAGGTACATTTTATTCCATAGAAGATAAGAAAATATATATTAAAATATATATGATGATGATTGGCCTCTGTTTAGATTAGAAGACTGTGTATTTTCCTTTCCTTTGTATATGTCTATTTGTGACCACTGTTGTTTGTATTCTTTGGTGCACGTCCCATTAATATCCCCTTCCTTTGAAGGGCTGCCACCTTTGGATGTCACAAGACATGTTTGTTTATGTATAAGAAAGTGCACTCCTTTGATAGGTGATGTGGCAAATTACTTTACTGATTTTATTTTATTGTTGAATTTAAAATAATCATTTCTATATGTGCACATTTGTTCTTTCCGTTGCCTTCAACATTGTTGAGTTGTCATTTGAATAAGACAAAGTTTGTCTTATGTGCCTTATCTTTTTTGTTGACATGTCCATGTAATATAAAAAATGATCAATCTAATCAGGACCATACTATTATGAAGAAACAATCTTTGTAGCACAATACTTGTAAACAAGACCACTAAAAGATTCAATTTTTAATAACATAAATAACACCACATACAAATATATTGTTAGAAAATACTTACATCTATTTCTACCGATGTGTAGTATGGTCAAATTTTTGTACTCGAATCACTGCCCTCTACTCATAACCCTTCTTACGATGCTCATTTCAGGCCTGTATATCCAAAACCCATTGTTTAGATTATTGCTGAAAAATAAATGATTGGTGATTTTCTTCCTCTCACTCACCATATATTTTTCATCTCTTAGAAAATGGTTGATGGTGATTGATGAAGAAGATTTGAAAATGATGATTGATCCAATTTAGATTGGTGCAGCATTTTCAAATCTTCTTCAAAATCATCATTGACATGGTCTATTTTGCAAAACTAATTCAAATATCAACATGAAGGAAATGCAGTTGAACAAGAAGAATACACACTAGATCGAAGATCTAGCATTTGGATAAGCATGAATGTTATGTTTACACTAGCTATAGCAAGTGGATATCCCACATAGATCTATCACTTGCCTGTTGAAATGATATCAGCACAAATTTTTTGAAGAGAATTTCATGTCAGATTCAACAATTCCAAAGAAAAAATATTATATTTCATTGTTACACATAATATTCATCATAGAAGAGACCCTTGCAGTTGAAGCTGAAAACAATCTATGCTATTAAAATATAGACCCATGAATCATGTAATTAAAGTTATCAAGTATAAGAAGAGCATACATATATTAGAAATCATTATTCTGGATAAAAAATAATAATGAAGAGTGGTTAACATTCAGGAAGGTAGCGATTACCTTTACTAATGGGCACCCATGCATGATTAGAAGAAGCAAGGCAGAGCTTATGTTTTGAAGATAACTAGAGAGGTTAAGAACATCAATGATAGTATTAAGGTAGAAAGAACATGTCAAAAGTAGCAATCAATATACTTAAGGAGTAGTGATGATTACTAAAGGAACAATGAATAATGTCTATGGAATAGTGAGTATACTTAACAAGGAATCTCGGAAGGTGTCAAAGAGCATTGGAATCTTTGAGAGGACAAGGTTCCTAAGGAAAGAAGAACATGGTGATGCAAATTGGTTAATGAAGAAGAATGGTGCTTTGGAGAAAGCAGCCATAGAGAATGCAAATGTGCATGAGGGAGAGATCCTATAAAAGGATGAGGTGAAGACAAGTTTTCCATTGGGAGGACAAAGATCAAAAGAGCAGCAATCAAGTGTTGAAGACAAAGGAGAACCTAATGCCAAAAAGGTTCAAAAGGTTGGAACAGAGGAAAAGGACAAAGATTCTGATGAAGATAGAAAAAGATCAAGTCTTGGAAGGCTTGAAGAGAAGGAGATGATTCTTATTGGGACTATACTATGTCCATTTAACATAGGGAAGAAGATGGGGCAAAATTTTTTCCCCAAAACAGTGAGGTATGAGGCTAATGAGATAGCCACTAAAGGAGAGTTAGAATGCCAAGACAAATGGAAAGGGCATGAAGAGATGTTGTGGGTAGAATCAATGGTCTCAAGTTGTGAAGAGACTAACAAAAAACATAAAATGGTGATGAAGGGCCAAGAAAAGGTCAATCAAGGTGTTTACACTCCAAGCATGGAGATGAAGTATGGAAATGTGAAGGAACTCAATTGTTTTTGGAAATTCTTATTCTAATTTTATTGTAGGTATATGTTTCTATGAGGGAGATTCATAGTATGGTGAAGATGGCAATGGTTGGAAATGGTCATATGTTGGAAGGAGCTTGTGATTGATTCTTGTTTCTAATTTTTTGTTTGATGGGTACTAATCCAAAAAAGAAAAGAAGGTACAAGAAGAAGGCAAGATGACATATGACAACATTTTTATATTCTTGTAATTGAGTAGATAGTTGGTTTTAACTCTCTCATTCAGTTTGAGGAAAGTTCTAAAGGTGGTTGGTTGTTGTTTGGGTCTTAAAAGAGACCTATTTTCATTGTAAAAGGATATTAGAACATGGTCTTGGTCGAAGAGACAGAGCTATCCATGTTTATAAGCAATAAAATGATATTTTAATTCTGCACTTTTATGATTTTCCAGAAATGTAGTCACTTTCCTTGCATTGTACATAACCTTAATGTATCTATATTAAAATCTTATTGGTTTGAGGTGTTAGAGGAATGCACTAGATTTCATTGAGTGGTGGAAACATCCTATTTGGATTTGTATAGAGGGAGAAATCTGAGTTTTGGTGAAAATAGTCAAAACTCTCTTATAGGGTATAAACCGAGAGTGTAGATATGTGATTCCTTGCATAGTTTCATGTTGAATAAGGACTCTTCATGTGGGGGGATGATAGAGGATAGTTTTTATATTACCCCTAGTCATTTTAAGAGGAGCGTGAAATGAATGCGTGTGCCATGGAGTTAGAAGAGTGATTGGAATACCACAGAGAGCAAAGAGGGCTGATTGTTATAGTCAAAATTTTGAAGGCTTTTTCCATACTTAAAATGTGTTTGGGAGATGGGGGATTAAGGGAGATGAAGATATGTGTGTCTAAAACAAGTAGGAACCTTGAATAAGGTAGATAATCTCATTGCAAGAGTAGAGAAATCAATTTTTTAGAGGTGGACATGATTGTCTCAGAATGAAAGTGACTTTGTAAGTTGGATTACCTTGTTTAAAAGTTTTGTTTACAAGTCAAAAAATGCTTAGGGAGAATGGTATGATGACTGTCCCAAGTAAGGAGTCACAAGTTGTAGAATCACTATCTTATAGGATAGTCAATTGTATATTCTTTGTAGACCAGAGGGTCAAGGGTGTAGTTCCATGAATAAAGGAGTAAGGGTTGCATAGGGGCTTGGGTGTAGAGGAATCCTTTGGTTCAGTGCTAAGTCTTTATTCAAGAGTCTAGTGGGAGTGAGTGTGTGTGGATAGTCATAGAAAGTGGAAGAATGTTAGAGTTTGGGTGAAGGATCAAAGGGCTAGTATGCCTTGAAGAGAATATTGATCTCATGGTGTGGGATGGTGTGTTACCAAGTGGTGAGAACTCAGAGTTGGAACATGATTGGGATTGCAACACATATGAAAAAATAGTGAATAAGACAAAAAGTCCTACGGCAGGGATAAAGAAAAAGTAAGTTATTCCAAATAGGGGTCATTGGTAAAAGAAGTGATTAGCAATGAAAGGATGCCTCCTTTGGAAATGCATTCCTTATGAAGTATTGAGTCTCCTCTTTTAAATATGAAGATACAACTATGGAATAAGAAGTGTGTGGAGAAATAATTTGTGAATAAGAAGTAAAATATTTATTAAAGTGAATGAGAAATAATATGGAATAAGAAGTAGGTGTTTTTAACCATTGAATCTATGTCATTGGTTTAGTTTGAGCTTCACTTGGTTTCAAGAATAGTTTAATATTCTCTACTTAACAAGGCCAACCACGTGAAGGTGGAAGCTCATTTGGCCCCTCCCCCCCCAACATCACTCTAAATTCCCCATTAACATCTAATAAAGTTCATTCATTCATTCATCCATTTTTGAAATATAACATTTAATCATTATAATCACATAACATTCATTAACACACAACATTCATTAATAATTCATTAACACATCATTCATCAACATTTACTAGTACAAAATTACATCCATTAAGACAACATTCTTTCATTAGCAAAAACTGTTAATTGCAATCATTTATTCATTTGTTTCTTGCTCATTTTTCTAAGGTAATGGCTAAGCAGAGCATACATATCCTCGGCATTCCCCTCCTCTACTATTTCAAATCTCAATGCATGTATCCTCCTCATGTGTTAAGGAAGAGGAAGCTGTTGCACCAAAGGGGGGTCTGGTGCAATAACAACTACGTCATGGGTTAAATTCACACCATTTTATATTAGTGTTACAAGTATTTCAATAATTAAAAGAACTATAAATCGAAAAAGAAGTTTAATAGAACAAAACATAGATTTTATTTACCTGACTGTGCCACATCATCTACATGGTGATCACTCCAAACATCCTCCACTCATTCAGCATGACATTCTATATGCTCTAAAAGATACACAAAAAAGGTTACACCAATTTCAATTTAAGATGTTAAATTGTATTAATAATTACATAATTGATTTTCAATAGAAAATAAACACCTCCATCGTTATTGCAATGCACATCAGGGTCTTCATCATGCGGCGTAGGTTTTGTGTTAGGATTACGAGGCTGCATTGCAATGTCATGCGCATTATTATCATTGTTTTCTTTTTAAAAACAAAAATAGCAATTTATGTTCGAAATTAACATCAAATATATTGTTGCTCAAGTATTCAATTTCAAATATTTTTTATTTGGCATATTTACCTATTCAACTGATGCAAGAGACTCTTGGGTTGGGCCAGTGGAAGCTTGGCGTAGGTGTTCAGCCACGACTTGATAGCCTTCCTTGAAGGCAATTTTTTTGTGTTCTGTCATGGCCTCTAAATTAAATTCTAAGCCCTACATTTTTTGATTAAAAAAAAATATTTGCAATTTATAAATATTTTGATCCAGAATTCATTTACTGCTACTAACAATTCATGCTTGAATTTTCAAATATCCACCAAAGCCAAGTTTGTATTGCCCAATCTTTTGCAGTCTGGCCTTTGTTTCCTTTGATGTATCTTGCAACCTATGAAAAGTTTGAAATAGGTTAGATGATATAGATATAAAGATCACTAATTAGTGCATTATTACATTCTACTAGTAGTTAATACTATCACATACCTTCTTCTCTCATTTACTATTGTAATTTCTCTTTGAGCATCCCCTTTCTCCTTTACATCCAAAATGAACTCATTTCAATGTGTCACTAAAATAAAGGGAGGACGCTCGTACTTTGGGTTTTGGACGAGACTCCTTCTATATGAGTCCCTCATAGTCTTAAGATGTTTGGCAGCTTTTTCTGAAATTTTCTTCTCTCAAAAATGTTACTACCAAACTCATGCTCTAAATATTTTATGAGTTGATCTTTAATTTTTTTCTTGTAAGTTCCACCTTTTAAGAAAAAAACACAAAACTATTAGATAGAAAAATTAACTAAAGTTGTGTACCTTGAATATAGTAAAAGAAAAGGCCTGAATGAAAGGAAAAATATTGTACCAATTAAAGATATGAAATAAAAATAGTGGGATAGGGTTTTTTCACTTATGATGTTCCACCTTGTATGTATGGTGGGCCCGAATATCTTCAATGTCAAGTCATAAAGCATCTTATAAAACTAATCGTTTCCTACAAAATGTCATGGGATCATCAATCCAAAATTTTTTATGAATAAGTAAATGTAAATTACAAGATAAATAGTAATAATTTTTAAGTACCTGGAAGCTTAAGACATTTTAAAGGCATCAATTCTTTATCGCCAATCAATAATGACGTCTGCATAACTCTCGTACTAGAAACACAGGTAGATCGAGAAAATGATGGTGAATTATCACCAATACATGTACTCTGATCTATATCTGGTGTAGCAGCCACCGGTGTATCTCCTACTCCACAAAATTAATCCACTATAAGATGCACCCAAGATTAAAGTACAAATTATCAAATCATAATTAACAAAAAACCAAATATAGAAAAATAAGGATTTACCAGGCATAGACCGTGAAGGCATCAACATTTACATGCTCCTTGTTGTCAACATTGCACTCAGAAATCTCAGATGGTCGGTCGACCTTCTAGGAGGAGTCTCCTGCACTTGATGACCTGAACAATATAATGTTAGCAAAGACATTCTAAAATTTAAAAAAGTAAGAGTAGCTTTCAATAAAGTTTGAGTGAAGATTTTCTTAGAAATTTTGAATTAGTTGTAACTGTACCTTTTCCTATAGTTGTATCTATGGTATCAGTAAGTCCAATGAAAAATGTACACTTCTAATCAGTAAGTCCAATGAAGTTTTTGAATGTTCCAAAGAAAAAATTCCTTGTAACTTGTTAACCTAAGGATTATTTTACTTGAGGTGGCTAAAGTTCTTCTAGTACCAACCTCACCATGATGTCCATGACCAAGTACTTGAGAAAACAAAAAATCTTGTAACAAGAACACATACATATTTTAGTTCACAACATAAAGGAGTATAAAATATAAACCTTTATTGAACTTTTGTTATAACTAAAGATTCATTACTGCTTACTTCACAACAACATGTTTTCCGAATCAATTCCTCTCTCCTCACCAGCATATCCTCAGTTGGATTTGGATCGACCAAAATGGCAAGAATTTTTGCACTAACTTTTTTTAGTTTTTTCTTCACCATATTTACAGGGTTAAGGATATCTAGGATATCCTCATTCGTATCTATAGCTATTGCCTCATTTGTTGCAGGTGCTTTTCCCCTATCCTGAACATCAATTTGTGATAGGAATATCAGTAAAACTATCAAAATAACTCCAAAACCCTAAATAAAATAATATAATAATATAACATTTTTCAACTATCTAATTTGTACAATTACAATAAGGTTTACCTTTGTTGAAGAATAGGTGGGAGGAGCATCCTCGCAATCTCTATCATGTGGGGGATCCATGTCATCATGTGCTAAAGATTAAAAATAAAAACTTCGGCAAACTGAAAGCAATAGACTTAGCAAAAAAAACTTATTAAAAAAATGGTATATTGGAGTTATAAACTTGACGTTAGTTTAAATGGTATATAGTAATTACCACCCCCATGATAGTAAATTTTTTTGTATCTATGCGATTTAAATGGTAATCTATTAGAAGTTCTTCCCCTGCACTTATTGATTTTATTGCACATACAAAAACACAATTCCCCTCACATGCCTCAAATATGAAATTGGGTTGCTTATTAGTTGACCCAAGTCACGTACTATTTATAAAACCTACAATATTCCATGTTGCTTTTGGTCTCCCATTAATGTACATAGAAAATATTTTACTTTGATCATTTTCTTTCCATTGTATATAATTTTTTGATAGTGCATACCCATGCATACTTTTTTTATATTGAACTATCTGCATCCAATTATTGTAATTGTAACAAGGTCTAACATACTCCATCAATTCAACAAATTTGTTATAACATACTTTTATCCCATCCATGGAAAATAGGCCCAAACCATGTAATGAGGATAGAGCTATGCAATATATCCTCTCGTTAACACAAAAATTAGTGTTAATTGGAGGTAGCTCATTGGGTACCCATTCTTTCTCAAGATGTGTGTACCAAAAGGGAACCTTGATGTCACCTTTGGTCTCATCATCATAATAACATGACCCCCCTTGAGCAAGGAAAAATTGCATGTGTTTATTGAATTTTTTTCTAATCTGTTGACCTCTAGTTGATCTCCCTATTTTAGTCATACTACATGTCGAACTTTCATCTACCATTCTCGCATTTACCTCATTGGAGGAAGATAGATCTAACAAGTATCTATTTGGTGGTTCCTATAATCCATCAAATGAGATATTTTCATGACCCCACTTCGAATAGAATTTTGATAATAATGAAATAATAAAATTTGATGTATTACTCTATAAAAGTGGTATTTTTTACCACCGAACAAGGAAGAGATAATAAGGGGTCAATGAAGTATGGGAGCATTGGTATTAAGTTAATGATAAGGAGATGAAACAGTCATTGTAAAAAGAAATCATAATACATGCTCAATGATAAAAAGAAGAATATAAGAAAATTATGTCTATTTATTAGTAAACAATGAAATTAGAATTTTATATCAATTATGTATTATATATATAGGGTGTATTGACTTATACATGCTAATCCATGTCACTGTGTAGGATCCTCGTCAAAGGGGTTAAATTTATTGCATATGTGAATCATTTATCTTAAGTTAGCTAAAAATTACATGATATGTATGCTACAAATTACGTAGAAGACAACATGAACAATATGCAAGATTGTAAACATGAACATATTACCTTTACCTTATATATGAAATGCAAGATCATCAACAGAAGGGGTGACAATGTGTGTAGTCTATTTCCTACTTCTAGAAAGGGTGACAATCAAACAAAATATATACATGTATCAACAATAATTAATTGAGCATCATAAGCAATACATTGGTAATCATAAATCACATATGTTGTAATCATTAGAATTGAACACAATAAATATGTAATCATTAGAATTTAAATCAATAAATCAATATTAAATATATATACTAATCAATATAAATATATATAAATAATTATATCACATACCTTGTACATTTCAATCATGTCATTGATCATCTTCTTCATCCATCTCATCATCATCATCATAATCATCATCATCATCACCGCCACCACCACCATCTTCTTCTTCATCATGTTCAATATCTTCTTCTTCCATCACATTATACTGTATCGACCTTACTCTTGGATCATGTCTAACAACAAATGACCAACCCAGTTTATGTGGAACCTCTAAGTAAAACACTTGCTCACATTGGATTGGAAGAACATAGGGCTCATCTCTAACTAGCTCAAATGACCTTGTATTAATCATTGTAAATCTATTACCATGTTGAATAACAGTTCTATCAGGATCATTTTGATTCAATCATAGCCTGTACCATTTGATGATGAGTAGAAGTAATTTGAAGGAGTTAAAGTCGCTCTCAAGTATATCATCCAAGATGTCATAGTATCAATTTTGATATTGTTGAGGATGTATGTCGTTTCTAGATGATATATTAGTGACCTCAAAGACTACAATTATCCTAGAATCACAAGTTTTCTTCATGTCATCCAACTTTTTTATGCGAAATTTTTGGCCATGATAGTACATAAACTTTTGGTGCTTGACCTGCAATTTTTTATGAGTGTAAAAATTATTTGCATCGTGAGTTGATATGAAACATATGGGTCATGATCATTAATAAATTTTTACGTGCCTCTCTACCTCTTAAACTATATGCTAGATCAATTACCATTGGCATAACATTGGAATCTCCATTACGATGAGCTTCTCTAACCAATGAAGCAACACCTTCCCATGTTAATGAGAAACCATTTTGTTGACATCATTTAATCCATACCATCATCCAATCAAGATTGTTCATAGTATACAAATGTATTGCATCCCACTCTTGACCAACTATATAAAAAAAAATAGACCAATTACAAATAACTTATATTGAATATTTATAAGAATTAATTAACTATAATAACATTTTATAATTACCTCTCACTTTTGTCAATCTACCTTTCCCCATCAAGTACTCCCCTTTGAATTTGGTAATGGATTTGGGATCCAAAATATGATCTACATAGATCTTTGCTATAAACTTAGGAAGATATTCACTAATGTACACCATGGTCTAGTATACCATATATCCCTCCACCATAGAACCCTCAGGATGTGCTCTCTGTTGAACCAAGCCCTTCAAAAATTTCAAGTGACTCTCAACCATCCACATTGACCTAGTTTGTACATATCCACACAATTCAATCTCCTCAACTTGATGTATGAGGTAGTGTTCATGTGCATTGAAATAATTTGAAGGTAGACACTTTTGCATTTCACACATAAGACGAGGAATTTTTCTTTTCCAATATTTTATATCTTCTTTATTGATTTCTTTTGATGACAATCACCTCATGCATTTTCCAATATCATATATAACTTGTTTGAAACTATTTTCAAAGTGGGGTGGGAGAGATAGAGGTAGAATGTACTGCAATAATTATAAAATGATCTTATCAATATTTTATAAAATAATACAATGAAAACTACATGCAATATAAAAATATATAGTGAATACAAAACAACATGAATTACCTTAATAAATATATGTCAATCGGTTGTTTTCATCCCTGGCCCAAATTCACTTTTCTTTGATATGATATTGTTTATGTTCGCAACAAATCTTGTGGGAAATCATATTTTTTTATGACTTATTTTATAGCATTGCTCTGCTGCTCTGACAATAACCAAGTAAGGGCACTTATATCAATTTGGTCTCCATTGTTATTTGATTGAATGGCATTTTTCATTGCATGGTTGGATTCTTCAATGTCACTACAAATTTTGACAATTTTGTCTTTGTCACACCTTCCATCCAATATTTTCCATAATGTCTTTGTTACATTCTTTCCAATATGCATAGCATCAAACAAATGCACAATTGGAAGTTTCTCATAGTACGGAAACCTACTAAATTATGTAGGATAACTTTTTATTCCTTTTGGAAGTTGGTCATTAATGCCTTGACGACCTTCACGAGAATCAATTACATCATTAGTAAACAAAACACAATATCAAAATATAAATTTCAAACAAAACCATCAGATGGGATGACATTACCTCAATGATTTATTTTATTGTATTCCAACTTTCATAGGCAAGGTGTCATTCTCTATGGCTTTGATGTAGTCTCTTCTTTCCCATTGAAAAGATGTTTTTCGATAATTTGGTACTTATTATTTATGTGAAGAAAGTGTCTATACTCATCGAACACCTACTTTCCTAAACTTTTTGAATGGCGATATTTCATCTTTGCCAGACCACAAACTAGACATGAAAATTTTCCCTTTATCTGAAGACCTACAAGATCATATATAATTGGATTAAATATGTTAATTTTGTGTTATCACTATAACATACCAAAAAAAAGGTGTTAAGAAGAGAACATACCACAAAAATGTGTTAGCCCAGGGGCATCATGTATTGTCCATACAAGCATTGCATGGAATTGAAATTGTCTTTATCCTATTGGTTTAGAGATGTCATACATAGTGACCTCATTCCATAACACCAGCAGCTCATCAATAAGGGGATCAATATATACATTCATATCTTTAACTTAGTACTTACCTAGTTGAATGAACAAAAACATTACATAATTATTATGACCATTTTGATGGATTATTTATAATAAATTAATTTAGATGACGATTAAATAAAAAAATACCTAGAACAATCATTTCCAACATTATGTGCTCCCTCTTTATGGACATCCAAGGAGGAATGTTATTTTTTATAACAAAAATAGGCCACACCGAGTAAATAGATCTCTCCAAACAGATTGACATCGTCCGCTACCAATGAAAGCTTGAGATTACGAGGTTCTTCTTTAAAGTGTGGCCAAGTTTCCTCTATTTTCTTAAATGTTAGACCATACACAAGCATTTGTATAATGTCATCTCAACTTCTATTGTGTGCATGGTAATCCATAAATTGGGCCAAGCTATTGCACCTGAATAATCATTGCAGACATGGAATAATGGAAATATACTGAAGAACCTTGCGAGGCACCTTTTTTTTTATTTGATCTTATCGATATCTACTAATATGACAATCAGGGCATTTTGTTGCAAATTCATATTGTTTATGATATATAATATGATCATTCAGACATGCATATATTGTTTGATACTCCATTCCAATATATTTCATAATGGCAGATAATTCTCGATACGAGCGAGGTAGAATGTTTGATGGTGGTAACAAACACTCACCTATCAACTACGACCAAAAATATAATTTGTTAATATAAAGAATATTAATTGGTACATAATTCACCCTTTGTTAACTGGAACAAAATTATGACTAAAAAAATGAAAAAAGATGACATACCTTAACATACGTGTGATTGCTACGTTGAATAAACCATTCATAACCTTCAAGTTCACCAACAACAATACAATGGTAGGAAGAGTTGTTTGGGATCCTTCGTATAGGGGATCATATGCCTTCTCAAGTATAGGTACATCAAGGTCATCTAAATCATTATTATCATCATCTTGATCATCATGATCTTCTTCCATGGGATCATTACCTTCTAGTTCAATATTCACACCTCCATGTTCCCTCGTTTGAAAATCCACATTCTCCAGATTGTCATGGTCCATAACATGAAATCCAGGGTGGTTTACCTATATCAAAATGATGACCTTAAATTAACCATGACCATGATGTCATCATCAAATCATGTCTTATGTATTTTATAAATTATTAAAATACATACCAATGGATGAAATTTGTTTCCCCCTTCAATGTGACCATGCTACCTACAATGTTCCTCGGCTGTTTTGATTAGATATCTTTGAGTCTTTAAGCCCTTGAAATTTTTGTAGGGACAATAAAATTTTCCATCACCTTTTCTTTTAAAGTTAGACCACAATCTAGAAATTGTCTCCTTATTTTGTTCTGGGTTGATATTGTTAGACATGGTCTTTCTTGAATGGAATGACTCATTGGTGGAAGAAGGATGATTTTTTTGCAACCTACAGATACAGACATTGAACAACCATTTTCTCAACTCTAATTTTCTTAGCACAAAGGGACATTTATCATAGCCATAGAAACCTGATTATTTTAAAATGGAATACACCAAGGAGTACCATCAGAAATATTAACCATTTACAATCATGAACAGTAAACCTAAATCAAATAGCTCTTTTTTTTATCAGCATGTGTAGTCTCTGTGTATATGAAAAATGAATGAAATATCAAGCTGAAATAAAATAGTGAACAAAATAATATTCCACATAGAGTAAATGAAAAATACCATAAAAATAAGGTGACAAATCTTGTCACCAAGCACAGACATAGGAAATCAAAAAGGGACAAAAGACAAGAAATAAGAAAAATCATTATGACTATAGAAAAATCATTAAGACTATAGAAATGGATGGTTCTGATGCTTTTCCATTACAATAATTGAGCATTCATCATTTGGTATATGAACAGGTGAAAACCATGCATATTTGACTAAAAATTATTGGGAACTTGACCTCGCAGCAAATGGACTTGTGATGATTTTCCTAATAATACATCTATTGCAGGGTCAACTCCCAGTAGTGCTTAGGCAAATCTGCATGTTCATCACCTATGCAAATGAAGTGGCTCTAATGGAAGATATAGTCATTGAACAACCATTTTTTCAACTCTAATTTTGTGAGAGGATCAATCAAATAATCACAAAAAGAAACACGCTTTGTCAACAATGTTCAAAATCATTAGGACTATAGAAAAATTATTAAGACTATAGAAAATCAAGTTCTAGAAATGGATGGTTTTGATGCTTTGCCATTACAACAATTGAGCATTCATCATTTGGTATTTCTTGGTGTATTCCATTTAAGTATGTCAAGCACAAAGTATTCTATTTAGATATGTTTAAAATTTTGCCAGTAATGATTTGCGAAATGCAATCATGTAAAACATAAACTAATATTTTTATTTTTATGAGAAGATGTCAAAATAATATTCAAAGTATTATTATGAAATATTCATGTTCATCACCTGTGTATATACCTTCTCTAATCACATAACCAATTAATAAAATTTCTTTAACAATAGAAATGTCTCAAGGAGACAAGATTCTCAATTGAAATGTCTCAAGTGAATTTTCATCATATGTGCATATAAGAGTTGATCAGATAAGGTATATGCACAAGTGACAAACATGCAAATTTGACCAAGCAATATTGGGAGGTAGACCCAGCAACACATAGACTTGTGATGATTTTCACAATAGTACATGTGTTGCAGGGTAAGCTCCCAGTAGTGCTTAGGCAAATTTGCATGTTCATCACCTGTGCATATAAGAGTTGATTAGAGAAGGTATATGCACAGATGAAAAAAATGCAAATTTGACTAAAACTTACTGGGAACTTGACCTTTTGGCAAATGGACTTGTGATGATTTTCATAATAGTACATGTGTTGTAGGGTAAGCTCCCAGTAGTGCTTACGCAAATCTCCATGTTCATAACCTGTGCATATAAGATTTGATCATAGAAGGTATATGCATAGGTGAAAAACATGCAAATTTGACCAAGCAATACTGGGAGCTAGACTTGATAGCAAATGGACTTCTGATGATTTTCACAATAGTACATGTGTTGCCGAGTAAGATCCCAGTAGTGCTTAGGAAAATCTACATGTTCATCACCTGTACATATGAAGTAGCTCTAATGGAAGATACAGTCCCCATTTGGAAGATGATTTTTAGGATTGGTGGCACTAATTTTCTCAAGTTGAAACACTTCAGCGGTAAAAAATCAGTCCCCATTTGGCCCTCAAGGCATCACTACCATTTCATGAGAATTTCAATGGTTAAAAGCTGAAATGACAATGGCAACTGCAGCAATAATTAGGCATTTATACATGGGGTTTCCTTAGTGTCCCCATTTCTTGCAGCCTTGGATCCATTGAAAGGGGTCTAGAAGTGTGTGGAGGTGTTTGGTTGAGGAAGCCCTAGGGTTATAGGCCTAAAATAGAGGGTTTTGTTATTGGGATATTAAAACTTAGTGTTTCTTCCTAAAACCTTTTAAATCCTTTGATTGAGGTTATATGTTAACTCTATTTTGGGGTTAGGAAGTTTGGGAAGGTGTCAAAAGAGGAGTTGCTTTGTATTTGGAGACCTTTTGGAGGGAAATACACAATATACACCAGTCATTGTTTGGACAGTTGGTCCAAAGAAGTGATATATGATTTTGAAGTATGTTTTACAACTTCCAAAAGGGTATCCAAATATAGTTTTAGTTTCCCAAGTGTTTTGGAGAAAAGATTTGTAAACCTTGAAAAACCATCAACATTTTGGAGTAATATTAGAAAACCAATCAAAATGTCTTGAAATTGTGTCATATGAATCTTCAATTTCTAACATTTCCCCCTTCATAACCATGGAGTAGATAAGAACAATTGGCTTTACCATAAATTTTCACAATACTTATTCAAAACTAAAATTTATCTGCAGGGTTCTAATCCATATTTATAGGTCTCTGGATTATCATTTCTAAAAGAAGAAAAAAAGATCATTTACTCTCCTCATTCAAACACATCTTTTAAGAAGAAGAGGATTTAGGTTTAAGAGGAGGTTACACTCTTGAAGTTTTAAAAATAGGAGTTGCATCAATGAGGTTTCCAAGTCTTTGGAGTACCCAACTTTGGTTTTCTTAGGTCTTTTTCTATCCATCATGACAACCCAGTAGGCAAATTAATGTGTTGTTAAGTCAAACCAAGGTAAGTATTCCTAATACAAACCTATTTCATTTGATACTTTGGTTAATAGTGTGGATATTGTGTACTTTGTGTATTAGGGAGCATAGTATTTCTCATTACACCACTTTCATCTTCTACATTGTTGTTGCCTATAGCCCTTGTTTCCAGCCTACTGAAATATTAGTCTTGATAGCTCTTGCTAACTACTTAATGGCATTTAAATATTTATAGGTCTAGCTTATTGCTTAGTGTTTTAACTTTCACCTTTTAGTATGACTCACAACATAATAATGTGTAGTAGAACTATTTTTCAAATTTGAAGGGGAAGTTACCTATGACAATAAATAACCATATATGAACATGTATTAGATATTTATAATTTGTACGATGTCTTTTGTGTATGGGAAGACTCTTGGGAAGGATTTAAAGCTTTAGAAAATTAGGGATTATGTGGAATGAGGTAGAATGAGATTGGAGAGACTTAGTCTTTGAAGCATTTGGAGAATGAAGGTAATTCTTTAGAATAACAAAGAATCATGCAAGAAATATTTGATAGTAGACAGATCTTAATTTCAAGTAAAGATGATAGTAAAATAGACTAAACTAGGGTCATTTCATAGTCAAGGCACCTCGGTTGACTCCAAGGAAACATCCAATCCAAAATTGCATCCTAAAAATGGAGAAAATGAGATCTGTAATTCTTGTATCAGGGTTTATTATGGGGTGTGTTCATGAAAGTTTTGTGGAGTTTTAATTATGATACAAATAATTATTGATTGTGTCCTAAAATATTTTGTTTGTACTCTATTTCAGAATGCTACTTTGCTACCAAGGGAATTATGGACATCCTGGTTGAGTTGTTGTGGCATTTTAGAGCTTTTCACATCCTCGCAGAGCTAAAGTGAGGTTCAATATTTGATGAATGTCATTGCTTTGGACATCAACAATAGTAGTAGTTGCTTGTTCTGATGTAGTGAATACCTTCCCATGGAAATGCTAAAACAATAATGATATATTATTTTCAGGTCAGAGTGTATATGTTAACAACTGTAATCATACCACTATGTGTGGATTGTTTGATTCAAAGGATCATGTCTTCACATATCATGAGATGTGCATCATTTGCATATGTTTTTGTATTATTTCTAGAGAGTATTAGGTTTCTTCAACAAATATTGTTCAAATAATGTCTTAAACAATTTTCTTTTTGTAAATGATCGATTGTATTGAAAATTGGCACTCTTTGCTTCACTCCAATACTTTCAAGGAGCACAGTTGTTCTAAGCTAATGCTACAATACAAATCCATGAAAATTTTTCTTTATGAAGGATGGTGTAAGATTAGTTTTGATGGGGCCTCTAAGGGAAACCCAAGACCATCAAGGATTGGATGTATGGCCAAGGGAAGTAATCGAAACATTCTAATTCTTGAAGCAAAGAGAATCAATGACAAAATGAATAATGTAGCAGAGGCGGTGGAAGCTTTACAAGCCATCAAAATGGGTACAAGATTAGGAGTAAGGAAGTTGCACTTAGAAGGTGATTTTCTTATTATGGTTAAGGTAGTTATGGCTATAACTTTTCAGATATGGAACCTACAAAAGTTTATCAATGCAATTACAAATGAATTATCAAATTTTAAACATTTTAAAATCTCACACATCAAAAGAGGGGGTAATGATGTAGTGGATGTCATATCAAATTTGGTGCAGGTTTCACACTAGATATCATAGCCAAAAAATATCTATATGAGAATATCCTCCATTTTTAAAGTTTCCATAACTCAAAGTTATTGCCATTAAAATTATCAATTTCAATTCTACTAAATGTTATTTCCATATTTTTATTTCAACAAGATCATGAAATATTATTTTTCAAAACTCCAATTAAAAATGGGATTAGTATGAAAAGTCCTTCTACTAATTCAAGGTGAAAAATCTTGTAATATGAAATTAAACAAAGTGCTTTCAATTCTAATATTTAAAGATTAACCCTTTAAAAGTGTGATTTAAAAACCAAAGAAAGAAGGAAAGAAAGGGAATAAATTCAACACCAAATTTATGTGAAGAAAGAGGCATGTATGTTACTAACAAAATAAGATTACCCAATAATACACTTCTCAAGAAGGCTTTATAAAATTTGACAAAACCCAAACAATTGAAACTTCAAAACATGATATAAATAATAGTTGAAGGCCCCAATTTATAGAGATTTATAGGAGTGAATTTCACAATGGTATCACAAAAAAAATAAGAAAACTGAGTTGGAAAAATCTCATGTACATACATTCTTGGAATCATGTAATACAAACTAAAATAATGACTTATAGATGCTCTTACAACTTTAATAAGGGATCTCATAAAACTAGGCACATATGGACCAAGATAGAAATGTTGTATCATAAATTATATCATAACTTTCACACATGCACTTACAAAACCTTACATGTGTCCAAATAACCCAAACTAGAAGATCTAAAAAAGGACACCTAGCTATTTTGTTATTTTCCTAAAATCCAAATGGTAACTATAACTTTTTATTTGCATGATATTTTTTACCACCTTTGATTAAATGATTTCATCCTTATGGATAAATTTCAAATAACATTAGGTCAACACAAAATATAAATATTTACAAGGTTGATGCAATATAAATCCTAAAATTCTACCACTTAATATCATAAATTATAGATTACACCCATATAAATACATAAACACAAAAAAAATTATAGTGATCAAGTCCCATGACATTTTTGCACCAAGAGAACTTATCCATGGTTATTGGCTTCATGAGATTCTCTACAACATCATCCAAAGTGTCAACTTTTTTAATCAAGACTTGTCTATCCTCAACCATTTCTCACATAGTGATAATGAACATCAAATAGTTAGTATGTGCATGATACATAAGATTTTTGGTCATACAAATGACACTCTAACTATCACAACTAATACTCACAATCCTAAAATCAAAATGAATATCATTACCATTACAGTGGGGGAAGTACATTTTGTAAGATTTTTATAACCTAAATTTAGCATTAGGTGATGACTGCACTAGCTCCCTCAAGGATACATTAATGATGTTGGGGAATTGATGAAGTAGTATTTATTAAGATTAATCATTTGTATGAGGAGAAGATGTTTGGTGAGCTTTAAAAGTTGGCAGGCTTGATTGTGAAGACATATTTTTTCCTATGAGTCTCAACTTTGGTGTTTCAACAATGGATGCCAATTTTACACTATTGACAACAAGGAAACAAAAAGAATTTTTCAAGAATGTGAACTTG
Organism: Chamaecyparis obtusa; assembly: GCA_027943335.1. Taxonomy (NCBI): domain Eukaryota; kingdom Viridiplantae; phylum Streptophyta; class Pinopsida; order Cupressales; family Cupressaceae; genus Chamaecyparis; species Chamaecyparis obtusa. Next base: position 765,196 of record BSBK01008307.1, on the reverse strand, counting down.
AGGAGGTTGTGACATATGCGTCATTGCAAAGACAAGAAAGTATTTATGGAACTCCTACAATAGTTGGGTGAGGAATTTTTGAATACAAAGCACTGGTATCAAATTAATGTAGACGTCATTAGTATTGTTCTCAACTAGGTGCTAGACATTGGAGAAGATGTTGAAGTGATGAAATGGGTGCTAAGGTTTCTTTTGATTGAAGACATTCTATTGGGTCTAGACCATGTGATCAAATGGGTAGTCCTAGGAGTGGGTTTTGATGTCTTTGAAGGAATTGGAGACCCTAAAAAGGTGAGATAATTTGGTATTATTCCTTCATTCGATGGCATGGGACAATGAATAAGGGTGCCTATGCTGCTAAGATTAGGGAGGTATTGGAGGAATTGAAACATAAAATACATGAATTTGAAGGAATACAAGAACAAAGAGGTGATGGTGGTCTGACTCATTTGGTAGTATCATAAAGTTAGAGGCTGAAAATAATCAAGAAATTACATGTGTGGTTTTCTATTGGTACAAAAAATGGAGTGGAATAGGTATGTGATCTTCTCTTGGTGTTTTTTTAGCTAGTTAAGGGTGTGGTGACTTGCATTTTGAAGCCTACTATTCTAAGGGGGGGTAGGGATCCCAAAGAAATTGAGAGGCATGCGCTCAAGGAAATTTTCTATTGGCATTGGCGGGCATAACCACACACTCAAATAGTCTTTACCGAGAGATAAGAGCATTCGGTGGAACTGGTGAACTACACTTTTGGATGTGTGGGACAGAGGGCTCACGGTACCTGTTGCCTACCCTCCTACTTTGTTTCTTGTGTGAATGGAGATTGGGAAGAAGGGAAGGAGGAATGGTGGTGTGATAGTCATCAATAAGCCTAGGAATGGTCTATCTTCTTTTCTTTTCTCTGTTAGGAGAAAAAATTACAAATCTATTAAACATAGCTTCCTGGTTCTCAATCCAGGGCACAACGTGATTCAACACTTTTATAAGCATTTGTAAGGTTAGGGTTACTTTAAAATTATGGATTGAATTCCTGTGAGCTTGAAGAGTGGTGCCAAAACTTATAGGCTAGATGCATATAGGCAGTGTCGACAGTTGCCCTCCTTCCCTCCTTCACCTCTCCTTTGCTCACAGAGAATAATTGCAAAATGAAACCATGTAATTTTTTTAAAAGTTATATTCCTATGTTGGTCAGAATTACAACCACATGGCATGGTTTTTGTAATTCTGACCAACATGGGAATAGATTAAAAAAAATAAAAAATTTCCTTCTATAAACCGACCAAGGAAAATCATTTTAATGCTTGGTCAAAAATGTGGGTCAAAGGTATTAGTGTAAGTGTCAATCCTTTCCAGATTTATTAACTATTTTGTGCAAGATCTTGAGGATTATTTTATTCGAATATTCCACCTATCCATTCCCCTGAGGATAGTATATAGAGGAGGAATGATGCGTGATATAGAACTTAGCACATAGCTCATCAATGTCATTATTTTTTAATTGTCCTCTATTATTTGTGATGATTGAGGGGATGGCGTATCTACAAATGATGTAGTTTGAGTATGAACATAGCCACCTATTTCCCTATTGCCTTAATAAGGGGTACAACTTCAACCTATTTGGTGAGGTACTTGGTAGCTATAATAGTGAGCTTGTGTCCATTGGATGATGAAGGATATATCTGACCCACAAGATCAAAATCCCATTTTTGAAATGGTCAGTGAGTAATAAAAGACAACAAGTCTTTGGTAGGGGCATGAATCAAATTTTCATGAAATTGGAATTTATTGCAAGTCTTATCATATTGAATAGCATCATTTTCCATGGTAGGCCAATAGTAGCCAAATCTGAGAAGCTTCTTTTCTATAGAAAGACTATTTGTGTGTGATCCATAGATTCCCTTTTTGAACTTCCCTAAGCACTCTTTCAGACTCCTCACATTATAGACACCTAAGAAGTGTACCATCAAGACCCCTCCTAAACAATTCACTGGTGATGATGAGATAACGAGAGGCTTTTTGGATGAGATTTCATTTTTTTTTGTGGGAAAGAAAGTCAGGGATAGTTTTGTCTTTGAGGTAGGCATAGATTTGGCTATAGCAAGAAGTGTCAAGAGCAAGGAAAGAGAGTTCTTCCACCAGGAAGTTATAGTGAAACTGATGTTCTTCCAATTATAGCATCGAGGATAAAATAGCCAGAGGATTTGTTTCTCTATTTTCTATACATGGTATATATTGGAAGGTGATGAACATGAAGTACTTCTTTAAGTCATCAACCAGACATTTATATGGAAGGATTTTTTCATCCTTAGTCTGGTATTCATCATTGACATGATTAATCACAAGTTGAGAGTCACAATAGATATGAAGTTCTTCCATCTTCCATTAAATGGTCAATTTGAGTCCATTAGTCAACCCTTAATATTCTACTACATTATTGGTGCAAGATTATTTTATAAGCCTTTGGAATCTTGTAACCTTGGGGAGAAACAAAGAGAACACCAACACCTACTCCTAGCTATGTAAATGAGCTATCAAAGTACATCTTCCAGGGATGTTGTATTAAGTGTAGAATGGATTCATCAAGAAATTCAGCAATGAGAGGTTGTGTATCTTTTAAAGGTGCATCTGCTAGCTGATCTACTAATAATTTTCCTTTTATTGCCTTTCAATTAGTGTATGTGATGTCAAACTTTCTAAGAACCATCACCCATTTTTCTAACCATCCAAGTAGTGTTTCTTTTCTTAATAAGTACTTGAGAGAATCAATTTTTACAACCATTTGTGTAGAGTGTACTATAATACATTATCTTAATTTTTTAGAAGAAAACACCAATGCCAGATAATCCTTCTTGATAATTGTATAGTTCATATCATAAGAAACCAATATTCTTCTTATGTAGTAGATCTCTCTTTTACGTCCTTGATCATCGTGTTGTGTGAGAAATTGTCCCAAGGAAGAAGTGGTAACTGATATGTAGAGAAATAGAGGTTTTCCAAGAATAGGATCCATTAGCAAAGGAGGATTCACTAGATACTCTTTGATTTTCTAGAAATTTTTCTCACAATACTTGTTCCATTGGAAGGTAACACCTTTATGCAAGGTCTTAGTGAGTGGTTGAGCTTTTTCAACTAGCTATGAGATAAATCTCTAGATATATTGTATCTTACCTTGCAATGTCCTCATTTGGCTAATATTCCAAGGTGGTTACATTTTGAGTATATCTTTCACCTTAGCAGGATCTACCTCAATACCTCATGCTAAGACAATGTATTCGAGAAGCTTTCTAGAAGTAGCCCCAAAAGAGCATTTCTTTATATTAAGTTGTAGCTTGAATTATTCCATTCTCATGAAAATATTATCTAGATCACCACGATGTACATGTATGGTAGTATATTTAGCCAATGTTTCATCCACATATTCTTCCATGTTCCTATGTATCACATTAGGAAAGATAGTCATCATTTTCTATTGATATATTACACCAGCATTTTTTAGCCCAAAGGGCATGATGTTCTAGAAAAAGGTACCTCAAGCACAAGTGAGTGTTGTCTTCTCCTAGTCTTCAGGTGCAATGCATATTTGATTATATCCCAAAAATCTATCCATCAAGGAATACATCTGGAAACCGGTAGTAAGATCCACAATCATGTCTATGTTTGGTAATGGAAATTCATCTTTAGGACAAGATTTATTCAGATCTCTGAAGTCTCTACATATTCATATTGATTTTTCAGCCTTTGAAATAGGTACAATGTTGGAGATCCATTCAACATAGTCTATGGCTCGTATAAATGTAGCTTTGAGTAACTTTTCAAACTCTTCTTTAACCAGTAGTGCTATGTGAGGATATATTTTTTGAGCTTTTATTTCACTGGTTTTTTTACCTAGTGCAATAGATAAATGATGCATAATAAGATTTGTGTCCAATCTTGGCATATCAAAATAAGACAATGCAAAATTGATCTTCTTTGTTGTAAAGAACTGAATAAATTATTTATTTTCATCCTCAGATAGGGATTGTGAAAGATATATGATTTGTGGATTCTTTGGTGTACCCAAGTTTACTCTTTGTGTAGGTTTTATAAGCACTAATGATCATTCCTAAAAATGTGTAGGGAGGATATCAAGTATCTCATCCTCATGTGCCTTAGAGAGGTTTTCAATATTGGATACATCTTTTATTTTTACTATTTTTGGATCTAACACTACTATAGAGTGGTTTTCAACATCAAATTGCCTATTCTTTTGGCTTTTGTTTCTATGACTAAGAAACTTGATATCTTCCATCGACATAATGTCACTCATTTCAATAGTGGAAGAGGTAAGGGGCTCAATAGCATGGAGATAGCATGAAAGGTCATGATCATTAGAGAAGGACAATAAGTTTATGGGTGAAAAAGTATTCTAGTTAATCAACTTAGGTTAGACAAGAGGTAAGGAACCAACAGGCTCAAGGAAAAAGACTATGGTATCACCATCATCAATCATGGATGTTTAATATAAGTCGAGAAATTTGTCTTCTCTAGAGTTTTTTTCCAACGCGATTCATCAAAGGATCACTAGAGGAGTTACAAGAAATGTTCTATGAACCTAACTATCTTGATCTAGCCCCAAAATGAAGATTAAGGTCTCATTTAACTTCTCTTTGATGTAGGAATCTATGTAGAGGGACCATCATAATCCTAGATCTTGAACCAAAGTTCTAGTTGGTATTCTAAGAGAGAACTGTAGGAAGGTTGTTGGAAAGAAAACTCCTCTTCTTCAAATGTAATTGAAGTAAGAGGTACAATAATAGGCTCTATAGTTGGGTGATCTGGATGATCCTCTGGATCATGTTGTGTGTCAAAACTTTCACCAACTTCAAAAGTAGGAGTAAAAACATATTTATGAATAACATCAACCTCTATATCTATCATAGCATCAGATAGTTTGTCTCATTCATACTTATGTGGGTCAGTTTGACCACTAGTAGAGTGTCCCAAGTACTAAGCTAGAGTCATAGGAGTTTCTTCAATGTGACTTTCTTGATTTACAGTTTGTCTCTTGATTTCATCTAGATTGAGGTTAGTTCTGTCAAATTGGCTTTCTTGAGTATCATTTATTTCATTAGGTGCTTGAATGTCAATATCTTGAGAGCATTCCCCAAAATCTAGCATAGGTAAGTATGGTGACCTAGGTAAACTTATCTTTCTAGATGGCTCTATGAATTGAGGCAGGTTTAAGATATGTGTAACGCCAACAATTTTCCCCCAGTTATGGTGTCTTTCCTTCATAGAATCTTCTTGGTTTTGTTCATCTTCTTGTGATGTAATGGACTCATGTTGATTAAGCTATCTCTCGGGTAAATTCTCTTGGTCTGTATGTATATGAAATAGTATTTTATAAGTTTGGGGAATAATGTCCTCATCGTCATCGTTAGATTCTCCAAGTTTTCCAAGTATAGGGCCACTTGTAGATAATGGTGCAAATTTTTGTTCATGGTACCCTACTCTAGTCTTGTACCTAGAATTATAGAATTTGGCATGTAGGTGTTCAATAAGGCCTTTTCCTTTTTCAAGAGGACTTCTCCTATCATATCCCATTCTCTGCATGAGTCGATAACCTATACCATACTTCTTAGGAGAAATTTTAGCATATTTCACTTCTTGCTCAGATTCTTCACCTTTATAAAACCATTATAAGACAACCTTCTCTTTGTTTTCTTTCTTAAGAGCAACTTTTTTTTTTACCATACCCGTTCCTTCATGAATCATTAGAGTAGAGGTACTAGCTGGTTGGAAAATTGGAGATGGTTTTCCATAAGATCTAGGTGAAATGGGAAGGTTGATCATAGAGCATGAAACATATAACGTATATTCTCCCATTCCACTTTCTTTTATAATTAGTAAGTGTGTGAAATTTGATCTTGCAAGATGCAATCATAAACACTTAAACAAATCACTATATGCATGGTTAGGAAATCAATAATTAATAATCATAATAATCCACACAAATCTATCTATTGCCTCCTATTTAATGCGAGTATGTGCTCTCAGACTCATGAGCAATCAGTGACTATAGACGACAATTAAAATAGAGGATTTTATAAGAATGCAAGATTAATCTATGTTTTTTGTAATTTTTATGATGCAAATAAGATATGATAAAATAAGCAAACTAAATGAAATCTATGATATAATGATATGGAAATAACTAAGCAAGAATATGAAAACTCTCAAATTGATGAATTGATGTGCAATATCTCCTTCTCAAAAGCTACAAAATAATAATGTTATCAAAATTACACATATTGAATGAGAAGATATGCCTTCCTTTTATAGGAAACCTGATAAAAATCAATGCTAGAGATTGATTTAGATGAATGATCAAGATTAATCCAAATCTAAGTTAAAGCTAACTTAAAGCATTCTTTTTTAGTTTATTTGAGGAAATAATAGATAAAACAGATTGTTTTAATCTTTATGCTCAAGTTAATAGCTTTTTTTATTTGATTTAATAAATTATGCAACTGAGGTTTTTAACTCGAATTTGCCTTATTTTATCAACTTTTTTTTTATCAATCTTTTTCCTTTTTTTTTTATCAATTTTGAAGATAATCCATTATTTTTGTCAATTTTGAGGATTTATCTCAATTAATTCAAATTAATTCCTTATTTATGTGTAAATGGAAAATGGGTTCAATTTAATTAATGTGCTAGGATATTTAAATAAATTAATTGATTTAATTTCCAAATTATGTTGATGTTTAGGAATTAATTGATTTTGAAAATTTGAAAATTTGATGATCAAATCAGATTGATGATAAAATCAAATTGCCTTTTGGGTTAGGGCTTTTATGATTATGATCAATAATTGACATCAAGGGCCCATGGTTTAGAAGACCAATTTTAGGTGATTACATTTTCCCCTCTTTGAATTTATGTGCAAGCAGTGCATTGATTCAAAGAACATCTACTTTTAAAGCGTAGAACAATTTGATATGAAGCGATGAAACCATTCTTGAGAAAGAGAAACTGACTCCGAGCTTGATTGAATGGAGGTTGATTAATGGTTTGAAAGATATCAATTTTGAACTTGATTGAACTAGAATCGATAAAACCAACTTCAAACTTGATGGAACGAAGACCAATTGATGATAAAACTATAATATCCATCTTGATGTGGTGTGATGAAACTGAATATCTATTTTATGATCGATTAAGATAATTGACTTGATATTGGTCTTGATGAAGCCAATTACCAGATTAAGAAGACAATATCATATTGATATGGGTCTTGATGATCCTGATATGCCCCTAGAGATTTGGTTGTAATAGATTAGATGTTTGTGTAATGTTTAAAATTATGATGTGGGAAAATGTGTGTGGGGGAATGTAAGATCTACTTCTTAATCTGAATTCCCAAGGGAAAGATCCAAATCAATTAACCACAAGGAGGTGATTAATGCATAAAAGAATCAATCTATGGAGAATATGAAGAAAGGAGACAACCTTATATTACATTATAGAAAGTATGTATTGAAATCTTGATTGAATTGAAGGCAAATACTAACCTCAAAATATGATAGATCTAGAAAATGTTGTTTTCTAGTGTTTGTGTTCAGTTTCGAGGATTTCTGTAACCGAATCTAGCCTGGATATGTAGAAATAGAGAAAACTTGGAAATCTTTTTCCTTTCTAAGAAAGGTCAACCTTGACCCAAGACAAGGGTAAGATCTTACCCCGGGGCATAATCTTACCCCAAAAAGTTGACCTTGACCTGCACTATTCTGATGGAAATTCTATTCACGGATCTTGGAAGTTCACCAAAAAGGGTACTCAAATTTGAAATGCAATTCGCTATCCCGCACCTAAAAATGCAAGAAAAAAGAGTTTTTATTGTTTGGATGAGAGGTTTTCCTTGGTCAAACCCTAGTTTTGGAATTAACCTTTGAAATATAATTGAAATTGTATCAATAAACAAAGTAAATGGAATAATTCACCTTGCTTATATTGAAGTCCTTGTGTTGGATTCAAATCCTTGAATCTACAAGTATGGATGCTCCACATTAATGTAGAATTGCATATAGGATGTGTCAAATCAGTTACATTAGATCTTCAACACCAATCTTGAATTGATCTTGGAATAGGAAGAAGCTTGAATGGAAATGGAGATATATTCAACAAGAGGGCTCCAAAGAGATTGAGTCCTTCAATGGCTATCAATGGATCTCCTTGATGAATTGGATCTTGAATGCTTAAGGATGAATGAATGCTTGAATGCTTTCCTTCTCCTTCTTTCTTCCTTGAATTCAATGGATGGTGTATGTCTTTCACACTTGATTGATGGATGAAAAGATTCTTGATAGTGGATGTGAAAAAGATGGTACTTGATTGCACTTAAGAGATGGAAAAAATGAGAGAGGAAGGCTTCCTTTTATACTAGTCTAGGGCACAAACTTCTAGAGAGGATGAAATAGGAGAATTTAATTCCCATTTAAACCTTAACCCTTAGAAATGGACCTAGATTAAATATAATTTAAGATTTTACCATTCTGAAATCTGAAATAGCTAACCTAGAAGCGAGAAAACAATTCTTCCCAAAACTCGACATCTAAAAATCATGGAATCTTGAAATTTGGACCCTAGGTTAAGGTCGAGGTCAACTTTGACCTAGGTCAAGATTGAGGTCTACCTTGACCTAAAAGGTCAACCTTGACCCTAAGGTCAAGAATCTCAGGATCTTAGTCTAGAATGCCAAAAAATGCAGAAAGAGGGTGGAAACAAGGGTAGAATGGGGAGAAAAGCTAGATTCAAGCTAGGGACCTACCCAAGGCATTTGACATGACCCCAAACTACCTACTCAGAGAGCTAAACCAATCCTAAATGGAAGTGCTTCTATTTTTCAATGATATAGTTTGTTTGAGTGTTTTGATATGAAGTGGTGCAATCACTCATTCAGAAGGATTGAAGAACCTCAACTTGATATGGATTCTGATGAAGTTGAGATGACCCTAGTGATGAGGTCTTATTTGATAATTAGATTTGACAGCTTGACTGTTGAAGAAGATTTGGAAAATTTTGTTGATTTGTAGATTGATCTTTGATTAATGGTCATGGACGGATTAAGTATTGATTATGCCCCCTTGGGAGAGAAATCAAAATATGAAAATTTAACATAGTGATTTCAAGAAAGTCAATTGATAAAAATAATCATATTTTGATTAGAAATTATGTTGTTGAGATTTGATCTGATTTGGATTGTGTTGCATACGTTTAGGAGGGAATTCTACACTTTATTGGGGTCTTGTTGACCAAGTTTTACCATGAGTTGGTCATGGTTAACCAAAAAAAATTAGCACATAGATTGGATTGAGAGAATGTTAGAATTAATTTTGGCTTCAATTTGTGTAATGGAGATCATTTGCACAAGCATTCAACTATTTTTGACAAAAATTTTGATTTAAAATTTTGACAATATAGATGATGTCATATTTTAATTTTGATCTTGAAAGGAGTCAGAAGCATCAAATTAGGTAGGGGTACAATTTTCACCGAAATTAGAGCACTTTGAGAATTAGGTCAAATTAATATAAAAGGGGTCAAAAGGTTAACATCTCATGCAGGAAATATCACACCAGCGTACAAGTACTCGATCATGTCATAAAACATTTTTTAGTTAACCACTTTTGATAGCATGATTTACACATTAACACAAATTATCAGTTTAGAAGGTCTCTCCTCACAAAATTTTGAGAAACAATATTACCCTGTTAAAAACAACTTAAATGTAAATTCTACCATGAATGCAACCTAGGACTTAGTCACTAATATTTAATATGATCTTTTTCATCACTAATAATTTGGGAAACAGAATGTTGATACAACCCTCACTGGTGAGGAAACCATGAGGAAATGTATATGACATAGTCAAATTAAGTATCAGAAGTAGACATAAGCACCAAGGAACAAAGAGCCAAGATGACCTAAATATCATTTCCTTTTAATATTGCAAGTGAATCATAAACACCAAGGCATAAAGCACCAAGATGACCTGAATGTCTCTTGCATTCAAAAATACCAAACAAGCTAGAGATCCTTCTTTTCCTATTCAATAGTGATATTTCTATCCGTAATGACCCTTTATCATTCATAACCTAGGACATTTTAGCATTATATACCTGCAATAACCTATACATTCACATCCTTGGGTAGATATTGAGATTGCAATAGTAATAAGAAATCACTCATTAATAGACAAGGAGAAGCTCCAACCTCACTAAAGAATTCAAATAAAGAGGGTCAAGGTATATACGGTGTTCCAATGGTGATGAAGGCTCTTACCATAGACACCCATTTTATTTGGTCCTTTCAGACCATTGGAACTAATCATTAAGAAAAAAACTAAGAAAAAAAAGTATTATGCCCTCAGCCCTTGCATGTCTAAATCAAAATAGACATCATCAAATCACTCATGGGGTATAATAGTTGAAAATCCAATTGTAACAGACAGCATACAAAGAAACTTTTAGTGTAGCTCAAATAGTTTTAGTGATTGTTTTCATGTCATAGATATGATTGTCTGTGGTGTTTTGTGTGTTTATGATGTTAGTGGAAAAACCCTTCAATGGTTAGGAGATAGGAAATTGACTCAGATTGGATAAAAATTAACTAACACAAGCATGACTTGGTTAAAGTTCTAGGACATTGCCCCCTATTACAGCTTGATTGCCCCAAGACTAAGACATTGATTGGTTTCAAGCCATGAAGGTGTTGGAGATTTGCCAGCAAGCCAGTGTTGACTACATGTTTGTCATTGATGACACCATATGGTAAGCAGTGTGTGTTGTAGTTCTATGAAGAGATCCTTGAGCATATGTTGCATTGATATATTATCAACATGATATCATAAATGCAAAGGTTGATTCTAAGTATAGACAGTTGTGTAGTTATTTGTAACAGTAGTGTTCTTGATAGTGTTACATGCAGAGTTTTATATGTGATTATCAGTATGGTTATGTTGGAGCCTTGTGCATTTATATTTGTGTTGTAGACATGTTTATGAAGCTATGTCCATGGATGCAGAGTTATTTATGCAGTACAAATTGAGTTATGATGTTTCTATTAGCCAGTTGCAGTTTCCTAAGATTGTCTGATGGAGCCAACATTGTTTATATTGTTTTAGCAGTTGTGCCTATCATTTTTATATGCGTGTTTGGTTTCATGTTTGGTGATGATTTAAGAATGTTTGGTTAAGACAGCATAATGTATTTCATCTTGTAAGTTAAGTTTCAATTAATTTGGTGGAGCTAATAGTGTAAAGCGATGCGTCTTCTCATATTTGGTTGCACAGTCATTTTTATGTTGTGTGCTTAGTTTAGCCATTGGAGGTGTTGTTGGAGAGTTTTATTATTTCTCTATTATGATTTCAAGAAGGTTCTAATAGGATGACTTGATTATATCATTTGGAGAAAGATACTTATAGCCAATCAGTTGTGATTGCTAAGTGTGATTGAGAGAGAAAAGAAGATGCGAATGTACTGAGACAGTCAATCATCAGTTAAAGATCTATGTGAAGAAGCACAGATTAAATGCTATTCATTGGAACTAATTAAGATAGTAGGTCTACTTCCCAGTTCACCAAGATCTAGATATAGTGTGTATCTATTACATAGAAGGTTGCAGCCTTCACCATTTGAGCAATGTGCTTCCGGATAGTGTGTCCTCACCTTTAACAAGGTTATTTGTAGAAGACTCCTAATAGGGTATGACCCTTGACCAAGTCACTATACTTCATGCATTGTAAAGATCAAATCCTAATAGTATTGAAAGATCTTCTAACAAGGATCATTATACTCTAGTGCAGTTTATAGTGGGTGCTAATTCCCATCAGGGTTTTTACCTATTTGGGTTTCCCCGTAACCAAAATTGTGGTGTTGAGTTAAGTGTTATCTTATTGTGTATGTTTTTAATTTTATTTTTTACTTAACTGGATAAAGAATTGAATCTTGTAGATAACTAATTCACCCCACCCCCCCTCTCAGTTATCTCTTGGGACTATTCCTAATAGAAGGTTCCAGGAAGAACCAAAGATGTCATGAAAGTAATCAAAGGATATGTACAAGCTAAAGTTGGATATGAAATCAATAAAGTAATAAATGAAAACACACGAAAGTAGGAAACTAAAGGGAAGCGGCCAAAATATGTGTTGATAGATGGAGCACTGAAATACAAGAGGCACATGTTTACTAGGTTTTCACCACTTGGCAGAGATTCTATTTTTTCTACCAAGATGTCTGTTTACCAGGTTTTCATCAAGGCACTTTTTCTTTTTTTTCAATTTTTTTGTTCTTTTCTTTTTTTCTCTTTTTTTTATTTTTGAGCTTTTTTATTTTATTTTTTCGATTCATCAGGGTGCCTATTTACCAAGTTTTCACCAAGATGATCATTTTTTTAGGAATATATATATATATATATATATATGTGTGTGTGTGTGTGTGTGTGTGTGTGTGTGTGTATATATATATATCTGTGTGTGTGTGTGTGTATAGATATACATATATATATATATATATACATATATATATACATATATATATACATATATATATACATATATATACACATATATATATACATATATATATAAATATATATACATAGATATATATATACATATATACATACATACATACATATATATATATATATATATATGTATACATATATTTATATATATATATGTATATATATATTTATATATATATATATACATATATATATATATATACATATATATATATATATATACATATATATATATATATATATATGTATGTATGTATATATATGTATATATATATATACATATATATATACATACATATATATATAGATATGTATATATATCTATATATATGTGTGTGTGTGTGTGTGTGTGTGTGTGTATGTATATATATGTGTATATATATATATATTATGTTTTTTTACGCTTTTCACTTATTTTTTAATATTTTTTCAGGAACATTTTGCAATTTTTAAATTTTTCCTGGACTATTTCATATTTTTAGGACCTTTTTAGATTTTTAGATTTTTAAAGGTTACCAGTTCTCAAGCAAGATCACATTGGTTTTCCCCCAATATCTAAAAAGGTATAGGACATCAAAGAGGGATGAGAAAGATCATGGATCAAAAGTAGATAAGAAATTTGATGGATGAAGCAAGTGAATGTGACCCTCAAGGAAAGTCTCCTCAAGATTACCCAAGATAGGAAAAAAAAAGTTCAATGTAAACCAATGGTACAATGCCAGATATCATATAGGATAATGACCTGATGTCATCAAATAAAGTGTGGTTCAAAAGAGTGGACATTTCAAGAGGCTTATGAGAACCTATTCTTAATTTTGATTGAGATGAAGGGGTCAATTTGGATAAGATATGGATAGAATAACACAATTAGGATAAGGGTCGATGGAAGGTAAGAGTGAATAGTTTTGGGATTATGGAAAAGGATGCTTAGGAGTAGTGAGGATTTGTATTGAGATAAGAAAGATCATGATAGGGTATCATGGATGAGAGAACATGAATAAGATGATGGAAAGGACGGTGGATATCATTATATGTGATACACATGGATCTACTCAACCTTGTCAAGATCAAAGTGAAATATGGAATATGGATGTATGTGGGATAGATGGTAAGGAATGGATGGGACTTGAATCCAAGTGTAGAGTGCAAGAGGAAGAGTTATGCATGATTCTTTTTTACTAGGTTTTCATAATGGTACTTGTCCATGTTTCCACAAGAAGTGGTCTTCACCATAGGATGTATTTATTTCTTAAGTTTTTCTACAAAGGCAACTATTTCTAGGTTTTCACCAAGGCACTTTTCTATTTTTTTTTGTATTTTCTAATTTTTGGAGGAACTCAAGCCTGACGTTCTTTCGATAATTCTCCTTTAGAAATATATTCTTTGATGGCCCAAGTTCATTGAAATGTATGATCAAGGATGTTCATAGGGTGATGGGAGGGAAATTATATGGAGTGTAAGGATAGTTAATAACTAAGGATTTATGCGATGGATTGGATGAAGTGGATGGATGGATAGTGAAGGGGAGGATAAGAAGCATATATAGGTTTTGGATAAGGAATAGGATATTAATAAATTTGTGTAGGAGTATGTGTAAAGGGTTACAAAATCAACATAGACACACACCTTTAAGGGTAGCAGGATGATAGTGGAAAACTAGAGGGACCAACTTTGGGCTTTGATGTAGGAGGTGATTTAAAATAATCAGAAGAAGATGGAGTGGAATCCTTTGAAAGCTTAGATGCTAATATTGATTTTTATTTTTCTCCAAGTCCTTTAAGATAGACTCGGGAATCTACATATCTTTTAATTTTTCTTTACTTTTGAATGCTTTAGGATGCACTTCTTCAATGAGTGATTTAGGAACCCACATTTTATTCTATTTCTTTCTTCTTTTCTTGATGGAACTTTTTGGTCTTTTGAATAGCTCTTTTTTCTTTATAGTCACATGTCAATTAGATAGGACATAGTGATCATCATATAGAAATGGATTCTTATATTTATGATTTTTTTGTTTGACATCCAAATTGCTTCCAAAAGACTTGGGAATTATGGATGAATAAGGCTGATATGGTTGGTTCATATGGATAGGTTGATATGAAGGCTTCAATGATGCATGTCTTTTTTTATCTTGATAGGAGATAGGGTATGTAGCTGAAAAGATAGGAGTGATAGGTGCAGTGAATGGTGGAATATAAGGACCAAATATAGATGGAAGGTTTGAGGGTTTTAGCATTGCGATATAGGGACCAAGGATAGATTTGGAGGATGTAAAAGAATAATGGATAGGGGTATCAACATCTGTAGAGTGAGCTGTGTGGACAAGGATATCATATTTATTATTCATCTTTACACCAATATGTTCATGAGTAGCTTTGATAGTAGTAATTTTGATAGGAAAAGTTGAAGCTTGAGGGGATTTCTTCTTATGAAAAGGATTTGGAAGAATAGAATATTTTTGAGCTGTATATGGAGGAGTATAACAAGATGATGAGGGGATACTCTAATCTTGACAAGGATCTTTGGATAGCATAGGAAGAGTCTTGTGCACTTGATCTTTCTTAGGAAATGGAGGGATATGTGGCTCTTGAGATGGAGGGATATCTTCTTGATAGAAGTTAAAGGGTATGACTGGGTTATCATTAGATACCTGGGATATTTTACCTTGGTCAATTTTTGGATGGGGATGGATGTCTTGATTTGGATTTTCATTAAGACTTGTTTCTTCACCTTCTGGATTATCCTCTTGACATGGATCCACTTCCAAGGATGAGGTAGGATTTTGGATCTAGGTGAGAGATGTTTGAAGGGCTGATAAAGGATCATTTATAATAGCTTTGATAGGTGTGTAAGAACATGGAGGCTTGGGTTCCATGCTCTTTGTTCTATGGAAAATACTTATAGCCAGAGGTAGGTTATCTTGGATCTCTTTTAAAGGTAACCCTTGAGAGTAAACAAAGTCAACATGAAAAGCATTAAGTTCTTTGTTCAATAGAGGACCTTTGGATAGCTTAGATGTTTTAGAAGGTGACTGTATATTGGAAGAAGTAGAAGCTGCATAAAAATCATTACTAGATATAGGTTCATGATGTTGATCATGATTGAAAGTCGTATCTTCATTAGATAATTCGTAAGGATTTTCAATTTAAATTATGCCATCATCAATTAGATCTTGGATTTTATGCTTTAACTCCATGCAATCTAAATTTTTATGCTTGTTATTTATATGATAGGTACAGTAGGCACTCAAAAATGAGATTCCATGTGATGTGGCTTAGGGTAGCACGATGAGATTATTTTCAAGAATCTCTTCCAAGGATGATTCATAAGATTGTCCCAAAAGGGGTGAATGATTTGTCCACTAGAGTTGTAGAGATGTTGGATTCAAGATCATGGGGATTTGATTTGTTTCTATCATAGGAATGATATAAAAGACTCTCAACTTAATGTGATATAACATCCTCTTCAAGCCCTTGATCATAGATTGGAGCATCATAGATCTGTAGAAAAGATTCTTGATTAAAAATTGGATTATCTTGAGATCGTGAAGTAGGCTCTTGATCAAAGATGAGATTAATGTGAGATTGTGAAGTAGAATTTTTATTTGAGGAAGATGAAGATATGGATGAATCATGATCATAGAAGGAAGGGAAAATTGATCTCAATGAGTACTTGTTGGATGGTTTATCATTTTATTCCTTTAGGTCTTGAAGTTGAGATCTCATAGATTGGATTTTTTTTTATATGTTTGCAATAAGAGTCTCTTCTTCCATTCTATGAGTGTAGGATTTAGCCCAATTGCTTTTAACCATTGTGATATTGTCTTTCTTCTTTATCTCTTCAGAGTGTCTACAAGAGCTATTGGTTTGGATATGCATTAAAGATTGATATGATTCATAGTTTGAGAGTGATAAGGTATGAAGATGATAAAATCTAGGATGAGTAAGTGACTTTGTCTCAAAAGATGAATGGATGATGAGATTGAGGTTTGATTGTTGATAAAACTAATAAGATCTTATAACAAACTAGGTATGAGGTATCATAGTTAAGGCTAAGCTTCCTAGGTAAGTGAACCTTGTGACTCAGGTTTAGCCAATAGGATTTGATGAAAGATTGATTGATTTTATTAGCTCCAAACTTGATGGAATGAAGGCCAATTAATGTTGGTTGGATGGGAGATGAGACAAGTTCACTCATAAATTATGACATGGATTGACAAAATAGGTAGACATGCTATCAAATCAAAAGTATAAGTTCTCTAATAGAGGTATACTAACCATAAGACTGATCAAAAAGTGTTCACGTAGGTTTGAAAATGGAAAATCAGGTCAAAAAAAGCTCTCTAATCCCCAAAAGTTCACAGACTCATACGACAAAATGTAGGCTCATACGACACAAAATGAGATCCAAGACAATAAACTAGTAGACCCATACAAAAAATTTCTAGCAAGATCAACATGGCTAGTAACTCATACAAGACGATGCTTAGAAATGATCAAGATGTGTAGGATGGGAGGGTTTTGCCACTAAATTTTGATCATTTTTTTTGCACATTTCCAAGTTTTTCATTTTCCCAATGTTGTGTTGGTTTTCAATTTTTTTTGGTCTATTTTTCAAATGATTTAATGATTAATAAGAACATCAGACATGTATTTTAAAGGGGCATCCAAACATAAGAGAGCCTAAGGAAATTAGCGTAGGAAGAAAACATTTTCTTGTAAAATTAGGTACACACCCAATAGCTAATCAAAATACGGCCACTAGAGAACACACAATGGATCTCTCAATGCCATATTAGCTGACTCCAAATGCTAATTGGGGCATGATATGGAAAGTGATCTTGGGGGAGTTACTATCTCCCTTGCACAAAGATTATAAACCTTTCAGAGGTGAATTGAGTAGCTTCCATCCTAAGTTATTTAGTTAGGGTTTCCATTCATAACCATCCCCTATAGTCCCATAAGAAGGATTGAGGCCTATATCCCTACAGTACTCAGATATGGTAGTCTCTCATGCAGGATTGAGGCCTCTCAATCCTACACGTATAAAAGTATATTCTATCATAGTCTTGTAAATAGGATTGAGACATGAGAATGTCCTACGAGTACCAAGATAATGCAGTCCCACATGTAGGATTAAGGCTCTCAAGCCCTACATACATCAAATTAAATAGAATAGATATAACTACATCCTTTGGGACTTTAATCTCAAAAGGAGGCTTTTGATTATAGTGGGTTGAGATAGCCAGGTTCTCTTGTTCCCACTTGAGTCATTCTCGTGAGATTTTTCCCTAAATGGTAGACTAGATAAAGGTACAAATGCAACAAACTGAAAAGTTTCAAGGGTCTGAATTTTTGATTCTCTCTACAGACAAAAGCCTATTCTCCTACCTCTACGAGATACATCAAGCACACATGTTCTTTTACCCGATCCATTTTTTGTGATTAATTTGATGCTTCTAGGTTTCTAATTATCTATAGAGATAAGAGAATAATCCCCTAACAGTAAATTAAACACCAAAATTGAACCTATTAATATAGCTAAGAAAAAAAATTGTGAAGACACGATGTTTGCTTGTATCTCCTTAGGCAACATGCAAAACAAATCCATTAGTAGTCTTTTCAAGTGTATGTCTTGGACAAATGTTCTACAATAATTATGTTAGGTTGTTAAAAATATCAGGAAAAAAATAGATGACAAACAAGGGTCAATGTTAGCAATAATCAAATCCAATCAAGAAATAGGGACCCGATTTATCAAAATAGACTAGTTTTCAAGAATCTAATTATTTCAGCCCTTATTTTTCATCTAAATTAAAATCACAGAAAAGAAACCCCCATTATAATTTCAAGAGATTTCTAGAAATGTAATTTTTTAGGAAAAATTCAATGATTTGCATCCATAATTAATTTTTTTATGAAAAAATCATTAAAAAAATATAAATTGCATAAAATAGATTAGATAAATCTTAGTTTTTCACTGTGGACTCCTAATATCAACCCCAACCTTTAATAAAAACATTATTAGAAAATTCCTTCATTTGTGCCCCAAATTATTTTTTTATGAAAAATCTTTAAAAAGCTATAAATCACAAAAAATTGATTATAAAAATCTAAATTTTTTATTGCAGAAGTCTAACATCAATCTAATCAGGATTGGAATATTTATCAAATAGTTCATTGATTTGTGCTTATAAATATTTTTTAATGAAAAATCATTAAAAATTTATAAATTGCAGAAAATGGATTGAAAAAATCTAAATTTTTAACTATATTCCCCTAACATCAACCCCAACCTTCAATAAAACTTTAATTAGGCAATTCATTTATTTGTACCCATAATTATTTTTTAATGAAAAATCATTAAAAAATTATAAATTGCCAAAAATTGATTAGAGAAATCTAATTTTTTTACTGTATTCTCCTGACATCAACCTCAACCTACAGTAAAAATTTTATTGAAAAATTAGATGTATTTTAGGAGATATGGAAAAATATTTGAAAAGCTACATGCAAAAACAAATCAACAAAGAAAAACTTAGTGATTCAAAAAATTAACCATTAATCATAATAATCCACACAAATTGATCTATTGCCTCCTATTCAATGCAAGTATGTGCTCTGAGATTCGCAAGCAATTAGTGACTATAGACGACAATTAAAATGGAGGATTTTATATGAATGCAAGATTACTCTATGTTTTTTGTATTTTTTATGATGTAAATAAGATATGGGAAAATAAAAAAACTAAATGAAATCTATGTTATAATGATATGCAAGTAACAAAGCAAGAATATGCAAAATCTCAAATTGATAAATTGATGCGCAATAGCTCCTTCTCAAAACCTACAAAATAATAATGTTATCAAAATTACACATATTGAATGAGAAGAGGTGTCTTCCTTTTATAGGAACCTTGATAAAAATCAACAATAGAGATTGATTCAGATGAATGATCAAGATTAATCCAAAGTTGACTTAAAGCATGCTTTTTGAGTTGGTTTGAGGAAATAATAGATAAAACATATTGATTTAATCTTTATGCTCAAGTTAACATCTTTTTTTATTTGATTTAATAAATTATGCAACTCAACTTTTTAACTCAAACTTAGCTTGTTTTATCAACTTTGTTTTTTTATCAATCTTTTTCCTTGTCTTTATCAATTTTGAAGATAATCCATTATTTTTGTCAATTTTGAGGATTTATCTCAATTAATTCAAATTAATTCCTTTTTTATGTGTAAATGGAAAATGGGTTCAATTTAATTAATGGCTAGGACATTTAAATAAATTAATTGGTTTAAATTGGTTTAATTTCCAAATTATGTTGATGTTTAGGAATTAAGTGATTTTGACATTTTACAATTTTGATAATTAGATTAGATTGATGATAAAATTGAATTGCCTTTTGGGTTAGGACTTTTATGATTATGATCAATAATTGAGATCAGGGCCCCATGCTTTAGAAGACCAATTTTAGGTGATTACACTTAGCTTCTTTCCTAAGTCATGGAGCATTACCTATTTTGAGCTCTCAGGTTCCTATTTTTGTAGGGCTTCCTAATTGTGTGGAACCTTGCTTTTAGTTTTCTTCACATTGTTGCAAGTATAAGTTGAGTCTGTGGGAATTTTAACCTCGATGCCATTGTGAGGAGACTTGATACATTGATGGTAGGTTGGTGGGAACGCCTGCATGTATTGTATCCAAGAATGACCAAGAAGTATGTTTTATGTGAGTGGAAGATCCAAGACTTGACAAATATCATCCCGTTGAATAGGACCCACTTAGATGGGTAGGACTACCATACATTTAGAAGAGCATTCCTCTTCATCATATGCTTTATTTGTGATTTTTCATCTAGGATAATAGCATGCTCTGAGAAACCAAGAGCTTTAACCAAGTTGAATGTACAGATATTCAAACTTGTGCCTCCATCTATCAAAATGTGGTTTACCCTATGCTTATGTATGAGGGCTTTGATATGGAGAGCATGGTTATTAGGATGACTGATAGATTTATCATCTTCTTCTAAAAATTTCAAGTAGTGTGGAGAAGAAATATGAGCGACTGTGGACTATAACTTATCTATGTCTAGGTCCTTAGAAATATTAGCCACTAAGAGGGCTTTATCAAGAATCTCTCAATGTGTGGGAGAGATTTTAAGAAATTCAAGAATTGATATCTGAGTTGACGTGCATTGGAGCTGATCAACTAGGTTATAGTGACACATTGCAGATGAGGTAGTTGTTATTTTGGATCCCTAGGTCGCTAGTTGTTTGGAAGAGGAAGAACCCTCTCCTCACAAGGTGACTTTACCTTAGGATTGAGTTACTACATTAGAAGATTTGGCTTGAGTTTTTTTTCTTGATTTTGATAACATTGATAGAATAGTCAGAAGACTAAAGCATGTGGATCACATTGTCATTGTCAGATTAAGTGTAACTTACCTTTTTATCTTTTTTCTTAGATGATTCCCCCTTTTCATATTTAGGAAAGGGATCTTTAAAGGCCTTGTGGTTAGTGTTCATTTGAGGGGGATCAATCACAATAGTCTCATTATCAATCATATCCTAGATTAAATGTTTGAGCTTCATGCAATCAGTAGTGTTGAGGTATTTATTGTGATGATAATCACAATAGTGGTTATAATTCCACCTCTAAGGCTTAATCTCATGATCATAAGGTTTAGAATTGTCAGGCAATGTGATGATCTTGTTATTCAAAAGCGTCTTTAGAGAATTCTCAAGTGACTCTCCAAGGGGAGTGAAATCTTGTTTAGGTCAAGGGATCCATGGTCTATCTCTATTAATTTTAGGTTTAGAGCTTGGTTGAGTTCCCTTGTTGGCTTTTTATACTTGAATGCCAGTAGAGAGGTTAAAAGTTGGATCCTTAGGTTTTCTAGAGGTAGATGTGGAAGTTGTACCCACAATTATATCATTTACAACATCTTTGGTCTTTGTCCATAAATTATGCTTATCCTTGTTATGTTGATTGTTAGAAGAAGATTTATGTTCTTTATGCTACAGGGTAATTTCTCCTTTTCGAACAAGGATTTCTTCTATGAGAATAGAAGTTTCAACCAATTTATCAAATGAGGTATGAGTTTTCATTTGAAAAGCATAGTTCATTTTGAGGACCACAGTATTTATAAATATATCAATCTTCTCGGTCTCAAGAATCTGATGAGGGTGTCTAGAAAACATCCTTCACTGCTGCTGGAATGTAACGAAGGCCTCCCTAATGTGTTGCTTTATGTTGCACAGGTCAAGCATGGTAACAGTGTGAGAAATATTGTAGGAGTATTGCTAGGTGAACTTATAAACAAGATCATTGAAGGTCTTGATTCCTAGTGAAAGTGAGGAAAACCAGCTCATGGCTTGACCACTGAAACTCCTAGGAAAGAGTCACATGAGATAGCTTTGTTCATGCATGAATTTGATACTAAGCCTGTAGAATTCTTTCACATGGTCCCAGGGATCTCTATTACCATCATATTTATCATACTTATGGATTTTCACCTTAGGTGGGAAGGGTGGAATATAGAGGCCTTTTTCAAAGGGGAAATGATAGATAGTCTCAAGTGAGTAATTTTTTTATGATTGGTCATTTCCTTTCTAAGTTGGGAGAGCTCACATTGCAAATCTTGGAGTTATTTGTTAAGGATTGTGATAGGAGATTCTTCCTCCTTTTGTAACAATCCATCCACATCAAAGTTAGGAGGAAGCTTTACATCTATAGAAGGAAGATGTATAAAATATTGATCTTTGTCCTGACTCATGATATCTTGCATTACTTTATGGAAGTGCTTATCCTCTTGACACTTTTGAATTTCCTCTTGTGTGGGTTCTTCATCTAAAGAAGACACAAAATTGTGTTTGTTGTGGTTTCTCCAATCATAATTTGACATGTTGGTTTGATCATGATACTTAGTGTAGGTAAAAGGGATTGATTGGTAGACCGGTGTTTGAAGAAAAGATTCCTTACAAAAGGATGGTCTTAGGATCTTGTCAACAACTTTCCCTTTTAGATCAGTTATAGCCTTTTGGTAGTGGCTTTGATTTGTGACTAGCATGGAAGGTGAGATTGAAAATTTGATAGCAATAAGGTTACTAAACTAGTGTCAAAATATCAGATGATGATAGCTTTGTCTCAAGGATAAGTAGCAAAGATGAGTGAAACAAGGTGCAATATATTGAGAGTGAGGCTTGAATGTCTGTTGGGTGACACTAGTGATCGAGTTTGATGTAGCAGGGAGAATTAAGTATAAGGTACCAAGAATGAGGCCTGAATTCATGTGGAGTGGCACTTGTGACAAAGTTGAGAAATATTTTATCCTTAAATAAGATATGATATTTGAGACAAGAGCTAGAGCATTTTCCAAGATCTTAAAACAAGAGTAAAGATGAATCAAGTTACTAGAAAAGAATCAATCAGTTTAAAATAATAGTTTTAGATGTGTAATTCATTTATCAAGATGATAGAGAAGCCATGAGGGACCCATAAAATAAAAGATATCAATATTTGAGGATTTAATGTAGGTTTGGTGACCTGTCAAGTATAGTAGCATACGATAAAATCCCACACTAGGTACAATGAAACTCCAGATTGCATGTGATAATATGGTGAGGATGAATTATATTGTACAATAGAAATCAACAATGAGTGTGATAAATCACTCATTTCATACAATAAAATGTTGAGGAAAATTACTGAACATAGGAGAAAGATAATTTTCCACTGTATTTGAGGAATTTGACTAATTTGGACTATGTTGAATTTGGATTCGTGATAAGTCTGAGTGTCCCTAGATCAGGTTTGATTATTTGCACATAGGTAATGATGTGACCACACAAAATTCTCCAAACAATCTGCCAAAGGAAAAATAAAATTTTGGGATACAAACACTTGTGAAGTCTAAGAGGTATTACAATGTTAAAAATCATCAAGTGTATGTTTCACAATGATTTATGTGGGACTCAACACATTTTAAAACAAATCAAGAAGAAAATACCTATGGGATCTGGATAGTATCCAAATCTTTTCCCATAAATTGGTATTCCTTTTCCTCACATGAAGTGATGTTGGCTTTTCTGAGGATGATGCACATTGTGAATCAAAAGAAGGGACTCAATGCTCACATCACAATGGTTCTCCAAATGTCATATTCATTCTTTAAAGCATCCAAGGGAATACATATGGTGCTTAATCTTGAGGTGATTCAGGTAAGTCCACTTGGATCAATCCTTGCACAAAGATTAGGACACTTTTGGAGGTGATTCGGGTATCTTATAACCAAGAATGTTTAGTAAGGGTATCCATTTGCAACTATCCCTTGTAGTTATGCTTAGCAGAATTGAGGCCTATAGCCCTACAAGCACTTCAAGTAAGGTATTCTTGCAAGCAAGATTGAGACCTCTTGACCCTACACATTACTCTCACGTGTATTCTTCTAGTAAAATGAATGACCCAACACAGTTAATAGCTATGTCCTTATGGTTTTTAGCCAACAAGGAATAAGTTTTATAGTGGGTTGGATGAGTTGGCTTTTCTTTCTCCCACTTGGGTCATTCTTGTGATATTTTTACCTCACCAGTAGGCCCTCTAAAGATAAATGAGAAAATAAAGTGGATAGGCTAATGGAGGTCTATATTTTTTATTCTCCGCAAGGGAAAAGAGTGTACTCTCCTATTCCATAGATTTTCCCAAACACGTATTCATTTACCCAAGATTATTTTGTAAATGAAAAACTAAGTAGGTCAAGATTTATGATTCAACCTCTAAGAGGTGAAGAGCATACTCTCCTAATACCCAATGAGTCACAAGAAAAGAAGCCTTCCTAGTTAAGCTAGATGCCTAGAAAGATCAAATTAAGGAAGACACAATTTTTTCTTGAATCTCCAAGGCAACCTGCAAAACAAATGGCTTTAGTAGTCCCAAGATATGACTTTGACAAGAGTCCTACAATCATAAAGTGTTAGTAGTCTCAAAATGATGCAATGTAGATGACTTTGGCAAGTGAATTTCCTCTCTAATGACCTACAAAAACTAGTTATTTCCTGCAAAACAGAATGTTAAGGATAAGAAAAAAAATCAAAAATGAAAATCCAAAAATTCAAGAAACTAGACCCTCAAAAAACACTTTATTTTTGGTATGATAAAGCACAATCAGCACCATATTATCTTACGATGAAACTCAAAGAGCCATGCAATGAAAGCCATAGTTAATGTGTCATACGCTTAAACTCAACACTACATGTGATAAATCACCTTATTCCATATTATCGTATGATAAAACTCTCCATTGCATGTGATGAAAAAGGGTGTTGTACGACAATATTGACTATTGCGTGTGATTTTTATCTTAGTTTTAGAAAATGAATAAAAATAGCCTACAAGAAATGGGACCAAAATCTGATTCGGGCACCACGGTGGGTGCCAAGGATTGTGTGGTTAAAAATTGGTATTCAATTGGAAGGAAACCAACACTCAATAAACTGTTAACTCCATAATTTAGCTACAAGGGTTCACATCAAATAAGTAAACTAAATCCTCAAAAGAGGCTTATTGCTTCCTAGTTGAAGCGATTTTAATCCTTTTTAGAATGCTCATCAGATTGGCATGAATGATTAGTGACTTGAACACTCCAAAATGGAAGATTTCAAATTTGGAGGAGATGCAACACTTGCATTCACCACTCCAAGATGATCTTGAACATGTAAATGCAAAGCTATAATGAAACTACAATGCAAGATTAAGCTAACAACAATGATGCTAATATGAAAGTAAACTAGGTAACAATGCAAGATTACACTAAAAAATGAGCTAATACTAACAATGCAAGAGAGCTATGAGCTAAGAAACTATGAACTTTAAAACTCAAAATAGAAAGATTACTCTAGAATGTACAAAGAGAGAATGCAAGAGAATGGACCCACCAATGATCAAGATGGAACCCCTAGAATGCAAGAATGGAACCCCTTGAGCAGCGAAAACTTTAGTGGTGATTATTCACCATTTGCCAAATGTCACTTGTCACTGACCCCCGATTTGGTGAATATATTGGCCATATGGGAATGATCATATCGCCCCGCATTTATGAAAATTGGTTCCAATGCCCAGGATCATCGCCAATTGGTTTATGAAAATTGGGTCCAATCCCCCGGGATCATCGCCAATGGCATATAATTTTTGGGCACAATATATTTTTAACATTTGCCTATAATTTCAAAGCAGCCCCAAATGGACAGTCTGTATTCACCAATAGTTATATATATATATAGTTATATATATATATATATATATATATATATATATATATATATATATATATATATATATATATATATATATATATATATATATATATATATATATATATATATATATATATATATATATATATATATATATATATATTAGGCAGACCCAACTTCGCCAGCCATTTTACAGACGCGTGTCTCAAACTGATAGATTTTCACCAACTTTATTAATCATACCAAGGTATTGGATGACCCATAATTGCCTAGGATATAACATAAGACGTGTTATAATTATGCAGGTTTCACCAAATATTTGGACACTGACCTAATACCTCTTGCCCAATTCACCAATAAAGATTAGTATAAATACATTCATACATCAATGTTATTGTACACAATTTGGATCAGTTCAATTTGATCAATAGTGAAGTTCAGACTATTGAGTCTTGACTACTTTGGTGAGTTGCGACTGTGATTGAATTTGAGGCAAAGGTAAGTGATTATTATTCTCGAGTATGTAAACATTGTATATTATAGTTCTATTGTCATTTGTCGCTTCTTCAACAAGTAAACATTTTTTTTACATTTTTTTTCACTGGTAGGCTAGTAGCCTTTATTTCATTGAAGATTCAAGATGTCGAACAAGAATAAGGGTAAGGCTCTAGCATATGGGGAAAGCCAAGAGAGGCCAACAAAATGTAGAACCTTATCATCGTACTTTGGTCATGGTGTTGGAAATGTTACTGGACAAAATTGGGAAGCTACTTCATCACAAGAAGATTTTCAAGATTCACAACCTGAGGCTGAACCTACACAACATATTGAAGAAGTCAGTGAACCTAATATCTCAGGTCACGATGAACTTGAAGAAGATGTTTAGTTAAATACCCAGAGTAGCCATAATGATATAATCGACTTGGATGAGACTGAGAATGTTAGAGAAGATGATGGTGCAGGGAAGAAAAGAAAATACAAATCAAAGAATGATAGAATGTGGGATCTTTCAAGGAATTTTCAAATAGAATGGGTGTCAATGTATCCATTCATTGAACTAGTGGATAATCCAATTGAAGGGGAGCCTCTGGTAGAATGTAGATGTAAGATTTGCAGCGAGATAAATAAGAAGGAAAAGAGGTTGCAGCTAAAAATCGACACCATAGAGAAGCATATGGGTAAAGTTTACGAAAAGAAAACCATAGATGGAGTTCAAAAATCAATGATAAGATGGAAAACAAAGGAGGAATCTCAGCATGTTAGGAATGTAGAATTATATGAATTTTAGCATAATATAAAGATGAAGCCTAGTGAAGTTAAAGGCTCTATTGAAGCTTGTTTTGGAAAAGCATTGGAAGTAGAACTAATGGGAAAAGTTGTTCAGTTAAGTGTTGTGTTTAATATCTTGAGCAGAGGACATCCTATGATAGACTACCCATCATTGAGTGCTTTATTACACTTTCTAAAAGTTTATAACTATCCTAACAGTCACTGGTCAATAAACAGTAGATGGGAATGGGCAAGTTGTTTTGCCAAGGTTGAAAAAGAGGATCTGAAGGTAAAAATTAAAGAGTCAAATTTTATTACATTGTCTTTAGACAAGGTTATAGTAGTAGACAATACTTCTTGGGTATGCATGCATCTTTATACTATACAGAATTTTGTTCGCCAACCTCATCTACTAATTGTTTCTTAAATGAGGGATAATGCAACAGCGAAAAATTTATTTGAACTCGTAAAGAGTTCTCTAATTGAATATGGAGGTATAGATGACATGACCATTGCTAAAAAGCTGGTGTGTGTTGGAGTGGATGAAGCTTCAATAATGCAAGGCCATAGGGGTGGTCTTTGCACAAGGATACAATCTTCTTGTGCACCCTACATTACTCCCATTCATTGCATGGCCCACAGAATGAATCTAGCTTTTGGAGTTGTCAGCGAGCATGCTCTAGTACAAAAAATTAAAGCTTTAATCAAAGAGCTCTACCAATACTTATGTTGAAGTCCAAAATGATTGAGGGAATTTCAACACTTTGCCGAAGGACTAACCGATGGGAACAAGCTTCTCAAGGATAATGATACCAGATGGATCTCTTTGGATGGACCAGCACATAGAGTTTTTTCAGAATATCAATTGTTGCTTGGTCTAATGAACTCAAGTTGTGATGAAGCAGGGAAACCAAAATTTCCTGCACTACTGGTAATGTTAAGTGATGTAGAGACACTATTAACATTAGCAAGTCTTCTCCCCATGCTTGAGGAAATGATAAATATAATGAAAAAGGCCTAGCAAAGAGCTATGTATATTGCAGAATATGTTGTGCTGCATAAATTGACATCCTTGATACTTGATAATCTCTATGAATTATGTGTTGATGATGTAAAATTTGCTAGCTAGCTGAAAATCACAAATTTGGACAATCCTGATAAATTTTTAAAAATCATTTCAAAGGGGGAGTTATGTGCAGTAGTTTGCGGAGTTGAGATACCAATGCACTACTTTGCTAGGATTGAGTCTAAGGAACTAGGAAAGAACCCCAGGAGGTGAGTATCAAGTATTAAAAGGGAAGACTTTACCAAGATCATTGAGTTTGTAACAGCTTCTATGAAGCACATTGCCTTTGATCTTTCCACACAGATTAGAGAAAGATTCCCTCCAATCAAACTACTTGAATCCATGGCTATTGTGTTTCCTCGATATTGGAATATGAACAGTCCAAAAGATTTTAAAACTAAGCTACTAACTCTGATAGATCATTTCTGCAAAACCAAAGAGTTAAATGGAGTAACTCTAAATGGAATTTTAGATGCAAATCATTTGAGAGAGAAATCAAGTCATTTTTCACAGACAATGAGGGAACAATATAATATTATGCAGAACCCTCGCGAAGATGGATCAGTATCAAGGCTTTGGAAAAATCTAGCTGAGAGCAAATTGTTGACTGATTCAATATCAAAATATTTTAAGCTTTCTAATTTATGTCTGACCATGATATTGGGGTTGGTGGAGGATGAGAGAGTTTTCAGTGCTTTGGGATTCCTAAAGTCAAAGCTAAGAAACAAACTAGACAAGAATCTGGAAAATTTCTTGAGGCTCTATACATCTAGGTATGAAGTCAATACTTTTCCTTATGAAAGGGCGCTGAAATTGTGGAGGAAGAAATGTCAGAGAAGAGGGATGGGAAACATTTCAAACCAAAGTGGGACTAGGAGTGGGAATGCTAGATACAATGATGTCATTGACTCATTTACTGGTATTAGTACTGCTAGTGGTGAACATCAGTTAAGCGGTGGCATGCAGAGTGAAGAAAACATATCGAAGAACCAAGGAAGCTATGAAGTTGATGGTGTTGAATCTGACGATCTCAATGATGATATGATGTGGTAGCTTGAAGTTGAACCATTGTAGAAGTAGCAGATCCTAGGTATTTATTAAGCTTTTTCCTGAAGTCTACTATCAGTTTCTGTATCTCATCATCAATCATGCATAATAGCATATTCCAATGTCATAAACATGAATGTGGTTGATAATGTCATCAAGATTCAATTCCATAATTAATAATGGTTTTCATTTTCATTATTCATCTCATATGGTACAATTCTTGTAGATTTTTCATTATTCTTTTTGACAACATAGCAATTCATATGTTACAATTCTTAGAGTTAGAAATACTGATTCTCATTAATTTAATTACAAATATGATACAATGCCTCAATACAACTCTATGATTCTATTTACAAAATTCAATGACTCAATACCCATTGGCAATTTGGCACATTGCCTAATTTCAATTTCATTACCCTAACTCTAAGCCAATGACCCTGAATTCCCTTTTATAGAAACAAGGGAGCAACAATAGCTTCAGGTCGATTTTCCTAATGTGAAGTGAGAAGTCTAAAAATGTAAATTAGTAAGACAACTAAAAGTCTACAACATCTCTACAACTTTAGTTGTAAATTTCTGCATTTGACAGGCCGATTTAGTAAATTAGCATTGGTAATAGCATCTGCAACTGCAAGATTGCAACATTGATCTTGTTCAAAAAACAAAGCTCAAACTTGTTACTTTAAACTCAATTCTAGACTCTAGTATTTAGGATAATATCAAAGATATATACTAAAGATATAGAGATGATTGAAACTGAAAGTACTTCCACATACTATGATTGATGAGATCAAGATGATTCTATTAGTTTCTTTAGTATGCTCCATTCTTCATCGGTTGGAAGGGGAAAATTTATGATGCTATAGTAAATGACCTGCAACTTCGTCAGCCATCCATACTTAGAAGAGTGAGTTGAAAGCAATGTTCCTTCCATTACTGCATTCAAAATTGTGAATGTTTTGATGCACTTTGCAATGCCTTCATGAGTTCTATCCTGAGGAAGGTTTCCTAAATTAGACGTCATTGTGTCCTCCAACTTTTTTTTGTAAGCTTCTCTTCCAATGAAATTCATTGATGAGTAATCAGGTCCAAGACTCGACAAACCAAGAGATATCAATTTGGTTTTTTTACTATTCATCTTGGCGAGATTTGGCCTAAATAAGGCAAGAGTTTCATATGCTTCTATTAGTTTCTGACATATTTGAAAGACAGAGGTCACCTTTATTATTGCACCAACGCAGTCCTGAATTCCCTTGCTTGCCAAATGCATGTCACTGGTTCTGTTGATTTATTGTATAAGTTGCTTTGTAGTTTTATGTCTCTGACAAAAACTTTTGTTCTTCGCAATGTGCTCTTTCTGCTTCCCATAAATATCTGTAACAGTTTCATTCAGTTCAAACCAATCACACAACCTATCACCAGACATCTTTATTTGCCCCCAGAAGAATTTTTTTATTTGTTTGATTGTATTATTTACATTGTCATTCAAGATGTTTTCATAATTGTTAATTGTATTATTTTCCTTCTTTAGGTCTTCTTTCATTTCTGAGAATTGGTGTTCACTATGTTGTCTTATTTGCTCTGCTTTCTCTTCCCACTATTTTTTTTTTACCCTCTCATTCTCCAATTCTTTCTTTAAGTTATTGGTTGCATGTCCCGCATTCTCCAATTTTTTGTAGAAACTTAATGAAGAGGATTTTTCATCCTCAAGTTTCTTTTCGCTCTATTCCAATTTTTCCCTCAGAGTTTTCGGTTCTGCATCCATATGTTCTTGTTGTCCAATTTCTTCTTTAGAGGATGAACTTTTTATCCTTCTCTCTAATTCTTTGCACATGTTTTTTGCTGCTTTCTTAGTTGCCTTTACATTTACTAGGTCTGCCTTTAACTTATCTATTGTGCCTTGAAGCTTTCCTTTCTCTCTCTCCAACTTCATCAGTGAAATGTAGACCACTTGGTTGGCTATTTTCGACACATTTATCTTGTCCATATTTTTAATTTTGGATAAATCCATTTGGAGGGTGCTAACTTGAAATTGAGATGGATCTAACTGACTCTCTGGTGGATTGTTATCTCTAGCTAGGGGCATAACAACCATGAATTCCATCATATCTTTATTTGGGTCATATGTGGGAAATAACCTATTGGATGCAGGTTCTGCATCACGAGTTGCAGCAACTGCTTCCATCTTCATTTTCTTACTATTTTCTCTATTCCTATTTTTTGATTGTTCATAGTTAGCTACAAAATCATTGTAATGAAAATCAAGGTTTTTTGACACAACTGAATGTTTGAATGGTGAAATAGTACTTGCACTGATGTACGAGCTTCCACCTATGTTTCCTATGGTTATGCTAATTCCACCATGAGGATTAGCAACACTCTGACCCATTACAAGTGGAGTTTTTGGGCTGTTCTGAGGGTTTTATCCTGAAGGTTGGGCAATTGTTGGACTCACAGTCACCATTGGCATTGTTGTACTAATACTTGTAGTTGTCATAACCTTTTTCTTCTTTACCCTACCTTGATCTCTGGGAACAATTGTTTTCATGTCTATCTGCAATGTCCTTTTCGGACCACTAGTTGTAGTTATACCCATGATATCCACAATTGTGGGAGTGGTAATTGATTGAGATTGAATCTGAGTGCTTGCAACAAGTGGAACTGTATTTGATGCTAGAACAAATGGAATTGACTGAGTTGATGAATGTGATGATTGAACTCCAAGCCCAAGGCCTGGTTTCGTACCATGTTTTCATGGAACTAGTGGGTCAGGTGCAAACCACACCCCTTCTCCATTGGGACCTAGACCACCACTACCTTGGTAGCCCATTTTTTGTATAATATCTACCCCTTTGGTATATTTATCTTTTGTGGACTTATCAAATCCTCTACTAATTGTGGGATTCACACCGGATGTGGGATACATAGAGTCCTGGTCATAGTCATCATCATCGATGACATTTGCTTCAGCTAGATGCTCCTTATTCCACAAGTCATTAAACATTTTATCCTCTTCCACCTCATAATGATCTTTAGAGGTCTTTGGCTCACCGAGATTCTTCCTCATTTCCCAAAAATATTTAATTTTGGTTCGAGTCCAATTATCATCCATACATTCATCCATTAGGTCATTTGGAATAGATTTTGTAGATGGTTGAGTAGCTTTCTAGTAGAAATTGGACGATGTCATGGCCTGCACTTTTCATTTCTGTTTGTGCAATGCCATAATTTGTGATGACAATTCCTGTATTGACATATTATTTTCAACTGCATATTTCTCCATCTCTTTTTTGACCTCCTCCCAGGAATCCATGTTTTTAAATTTTTCAATCAATGGCATACTTTCATGTTGACATTTACTTGCAGAGTTCCCATTCTCTCAAAGATTTGTTCCAATTATGTTGACTGGATCATACTACCAGTGACTGTCAACATCAAAGAAAAAAATTGTAAAAAAGGCTTCTACCACTTTGAATCCTCTTCTCTAAAATGTGAACCCTCCAAATGAGAAAGGCAAGGAAGGAAATATCATTTTCTTTTGCTGACCATTAAAGAGTACATCTGTGCTCTCCATCTTCCATACATATTCCAATGCAAATACCCTCTCTGTGACATGTATTGGAAGTTTGTAGAGTTCTACTACTGAATCGTAAAACCTTAACATTGTGTACTCTTCCATGAAGTACCAGTCAGCCAATTGTATTTTACTTCCAAGTTGAATTAAATATCTACAAGTAGCAGGTAATCTAGGCATTGGAGTGCTTGTAATTTTATCATACATTGGTGCCAAAAAGAAGTCTAAAAAATTGTTGTAGTTCCTTCTATTATCAATCATCCTTATCTGAGGTGTCAACTCATATATTGGATTTGGGCCCTGACTGGAAAGCTTGTTTGTCTGAAATATTGCATGATGATTTGCTAAGAGAAGATAGCACAAGTAGGTTGTGAATCTAAATGTCTTTTGTGAACCTGTTTTAATCATTAGTAATTGTTCTTGCATGCAAAGAACAATGTGCTCAATAAAACAATATTTACTAGTTCTTTTTCAAAATGAATATGAAAAAGCATTTCAAGAATATTGGCACCCACTTCTTTGTTACTATCCAATCCCAAACAAAATGCTAGCAAGGAAATATTGTCTTGAACCCATGGCACAAAAATTTCATAATCATAAGGAGGCCTATGATCTAGACTCAGGCTTGAACCATTTGTTATTCCTCTGATATAAGAATCTCTTTGTGTTGCATCTATTTTTTCATAATCCTCTGCCAACTTTCTTAAGTCAATTTGCACATTTGAGTTTTGTTGTTCAAACCCTAGGTTCAATAGACTAGAAAATTCACTCTCAATTATGGACAAAATTTCCTCCTGAGTATTTTTATTCACAATTGCTTTTTTATTTTCAACATAATTTTCATTGCAGACCATGACAATTTCTGGGCAAGGGCATACTTGAGGTAACGCCATGCTTGCCGACCTAGCATTCCACGATGCAATTTTATTTGCCGTTGCATTTACCTTTGGGTTAAATGAAGAAAAATTTGAACCCTTATTTGGATCGTTCCACTTGTTTTCAATTGCAAATCTAATTTCCATTATTCCCTTATTTCCATGAATAACAAGATCATAAATATCATGGAATAAATCTGTGAAACCTGGTGTTTTAAGTAGATTGTGGAATTCTATTATCTAACTTGTCTTTTTACTCATAGTCTTATTCTTGATAATTGTTTTGCCCATCATGGTAAGCTGGTAAGTGGTAACCTAAACCAGTATCACTATTTACTCATAGGAAAATTCAAATATTTATACATAGCTACAAGCCTACAATTTATAGGGGTGATTCAAGAATCAAAATTAAACCCTAACAAGTAACACGATAATTTTTTTCTATAATATAAATAGTAAAGTTGTAAATCAAGAGATTTGAAAATTTTAAAATGCGGGACCTAGGTGTTCAGGATTTTAGTAGTTACCCGTTACCCTTAGTTTCAATTTTTGTAGACTTTGACTGGGAACAGAGCTTCAACTAAGAGACTTTGTTGCACTTGCTTTCCTCAACATAGAAATTTAGAATCTGTAAACCCTTTCTAAATCTGCAGACTACTAGAAAGTGAAACTTAAAGCGCCAAAATTGTATAATCTAGAGTCATCACCACTCATCTGACGGCTGACTCACCTCACGACTACGAGTCAGATGTGTCACATCATCATCAAATGGCATTGTTGGTAGGACCATGCAAGACTGCGAGTGGAATGTGTTACGTGTTTAATGACACATGTCATGATTCTGGAATGGGTTTGAAAAGATGGGGTTTCTTTTCCCTTTCATCCCGAAATACAACTTCGGTCATTGATCTACAATAATCCAATGGTCATAATGGCGTTGTGTGCCTGTGGTGGCCCCAGGCCCCATGGGTCCCATTAACTCACTGAGTCACTACTCATATGATGGCTAACTCACCTCATGACTACGAGGTAGATGTGTCACGTCATCATCAAATGGCATTGTTGGTAGGACCATGCGAGACTGTGAGTGGAACGTGTTACATGTTTAGTGACACATGTCATGATTCTAGAATGGGTTTGAAAAGATGGGGTTGCTTTTCCCTTTCAACCCAAAATACAACTTTGGTCATTGATCTACAATAATCCAACGGTCATAATGGCATTGTGTGCCTGTGGTGGCCCCGGGCCCCGTGGGTCCCATTAACTCACCTAGTCACCACTCATCTGACAGCTGACTCACCTCACGACTACGAGTTAGATGTGTCACATCATCATCAAATGGAATTATTGGTAAGACCATGCGAGACTACGAGTGGAACCTCTTACATGTTTAGTGACACGTGTCATGATTCCGAAACAGGTTTGAAAAGATGGGGTTTCTTTTCCCTTTCATCCTGAAATACAACTTTGGTCGTTGATCTACAATAATCCAATAGTCATAATGGTGTTGTGTGCCTATGGTATTGGTGGCCCCAGGCCCCCGTGGGTCCCATTAACTCACCTAGTCACCACTCACCTAACAGTCGACTCACCTCATGACTACAAGTCAGACATGTCACGTCATCATCAAATGGCATTGTTGGTAGGACCATGTGAGACTGCGAGTGGAACGTCTTACATGTTTAGTGACACATGTCATGATTTTGAAACGGGTTTGAAAAGATGGGGTTGCTTTTCCCTTTCATCCCGAAGTCCATCGTACATCGTCGATCTGTGCTCATCCAACGGTAGTTATTTGCAACGGACATTGTTAAATGTTATAATGTTATTTTTTCCTTTATAAATATTAATTAATAATGGATAATAAGTTAATAACATTTAAAGTTATTTAATTGAATAGTAACAATTTTAGCCAATCAAATTCAAAATGCACTATTTTTTAATAATATTAAATTCTAATAAATTTCAGAGGTCGAAGTTAAGGTTAGTGTTTAGAGATAACGAGATTTATGTGGTCACTGACTCGCTAGGTCTCCCAAACATGAGTTAAAGTAATATTTTTTTATTGATTAAATAGTATACTTAATGTTAAAATGATATTTTTTATTGATTATAACTTTAACATTGATAATTATAATCAAATATAATTATCATACCTTATAATTAGAAAACAATAAATTCTTTCTCTAACCTTATTAATTCATTTGTCTATCAAATTGATTATATAGTATTCTTAAAGTTAAAATGATATTTTTTATTGATTATAACTTTAACATTGATAATTATAATCACAGATTCACATATAATTCTCATACATTATAATTAGAATACCATAAATTCTTTCTCTAACCTTATTAATTCATTTGTCCTTCAAAATTCTATAAATCTTTCATATTAAATGTACGAGCGTGTGAATTTTGACAGGTAACATTACCCAAACTTAGTGTCAGTACTCAGTGATAACTAATAAGACATTTCTTTTATTAACTATAACTGTCTACATTGTACAACTGTGATACATCATACATATCTAATACGGGGATAATTCATAAAGCAACTAATTAAAATATTGTAATCACAGTGACAGAGAAGTCTAAGAACCATTTTTTGTACAAATTGAAATGAGCTAAAGATTGCAAAAAATTTTATTGATTAAATAGTATACTTAATGTTAAAATGATATTTTTTATTGATTATAACCTTAACATTGATAATTATAATCACATATAATTATCATACCTTATAATTAGAAAACAATAAATTCTTTCTCTAACCTTATTAATTCATTTGTCTGTCAAATTGATTATATAGTATTCTTAAAGTTAAAATGATATTTTTTATTGATTATAACTTTAACGTTGATAATTATAATCACAGATTCACATATAATTCTCATACATTATAATTAGAATACCATAAATTCTTTCTCTAACCTTATTAATTCATTTGTCCTTCAAAATTCTATAAATCTTTCATATTAAATGTACGAGTGTGTGAATTTTGATAGGTAACATTACCCAAGCTTAATGTCAGTACTCACTGATAACTAATAAGATATTTCTTTTATTAACTATAACTGTCTACATTGTACAACTGTGATACATCATACATATCTAATGCATAGATAAATCATAAAGCAACTAATTAAAATATTGCAATCACAGTGACATAGAAGTCTAAGAACCATTTTTTGTACAAATTGAAATGAGCTAAAGCTTGCAAAATTTTCATTGTTTTCTTTTCATAAAATTATAATTACATAAACATTGTCCAGTTCCACTTCCAGAACAAAGAGGAACCTACTATAAACAAAAAAAACCAAAAAATGAGGTATGTTTTTATCAAAAAAAAACCACTAGTAGACTAGTAGTCCAGTGTCTACTTCCAGTACAATAGTAAATACTACAAAAAGAAACATACTATAAACAAAAAAAAACCATAAACTTTTTATCAAAAAAAACCAGTAGTAGTCCACTACTGATTTTGGCCTTCAGCTCCATCTAAGTAGAATTCATGAGAGATGATTATCTGCATAAATTCATCGAGCCACCCGAATTGCCCCGCCTCAACCTCCTCTTTGTCAAGGGAAAACCACTTTCAAAGGAAATCCCTAGCAATCAGTTCCCATTTCCTATGGCGCTTATACTACCTAGCATTGAGGCCCAAAAGAAAAGGTTGCATGGCCACATTCTGGCCTGGGAGGAGAAGCTTGGGTATTTCACTTGCCCAAGGGATCCCCACCCCTATTTTTTTGAATACGACAACATTAACGTTGCCCCCAGTTATTATTCTTTAAAAACCCTCCTCAGCAGCATTAACATCTCCACCTTCTCTCCTCTGAGGTCGAGAAGAGATGCCAAAAAATGGGACGTAATGTCCATGTTGACCCGGTGCCTATCTTCATTGTTCTGAAACTCTCAACCCAGCACCATTTTCATAGCCTCTATAACGAAAGGCCCACCCTCCTTACAAATAGATTCTAAGGCTTCATCAGTAAAGGAACCCAGAAAGGCCTTCTGGGCCTCCTCAGATGTGCATATAAGCCTAATTGGAGTGTCCATCTAAAATGGTAAAACTACAGAAAACTTAAAAAAAAATTATTTGCAAACTGCAGACCCTAAACAAACAAATTATCTAGCAAACGCCAAAGACAAATCGATGAATAATGAAGATAGATCGTCTATAAATAGCCCTTGAATTCTTGATCGTTACTTAGCAATAAATTATTCTATCTTTAATGGTATTAAATACATTGTCCTTAACATGCCTCTAAATCTTTCATGTAAATCTTTCCACTAAATGCATGCGTGTGAGAAATTAAAATTTTGGACTTAATCTTTCATATCTGGCAGTAAATCTTTCCCATAAATGCAAAAGATGTTAGATATCAGTTATAGCATCTGTATGAATTTGGAAGTGGTGTGTGTCTACTTTGCGTGACAAGTTAAAGAATGTCGCTTGTCACTGACAAGGCATTTATTGCTTACCAAGTTAAGAGGTTACAAGTTGCACTATAGTAATAGAACCGTGAATATCGATACCAATATGTGTACACTATAGTCTGCAGACAAGTAACCCTTATTTGATACATGTCAACATTCTGGTGACTTCCTCCACAACTCTATTTCCTTCAAGAAATTGGGGCTGAAATTAAACTTCAGCCATTGATCTTGGATCATCGAACGGTATCAAATAATATATTTAACATTATAAAATGATGTATGTATGTTAGGTATGTTAGTCTAAGGTATTATAACAAAATATTTCCCATCTTTTGAAAATCGCCAACAAAATATTTTTTTTTGTCATAATTAACGAACGATTAGCCAATAAAATAAATAAATTTTCAAACGGTACATAAAATTCGCCAATACAAATATTTTTTTACCTTTCAAAAAAAAATCATTCGCCTCATATATTATTATTTTTTACTTGAAAAGAAAATTATTCGCCTCATATATTATAATTTTTTACTTCAAAAGAAAATTATTCACCAGCAATTTATGAAATTTTCATTCTGTGGGGAAAAAATCACCAATAAAAACTATGAAAAATCATGGATTTGAACAAAAAAATCGCCTGCATTAAAACAAATTCCCCCTAAAATAATGTACGATTCACCAAGATTTTACACTTTTTCCTAAAAGGGGGTTTCTTAAAGTTATCCCTGCCCTTGAGCCAAGGAAAAGCTTCCTTGTAAAGAAATTGCCTCAAGAATGAAGGATGGATATTAAGAGG
This sequence comes from Chamaecyparis obtusa, assembly GCA_027943335.1. Lineage (NCBI taxonomy): Eukaryota > Viridiplantae > Streptophyta > Pinopsida > Cupressales > Cupressaceae > Chamaecyparis > Chamaecyparis obtusa. The sequence goes on along the minus strand of BSBK01008307.1, from coordinate 726,304 downwards.
TAAAAGATGTTAGGTAGAGATGAGTGGTGAGAGAGATCAATCCATGTGAGAGGATTTGACAATTTTTATTGGTCAAACTTGATTGGAGAAAAAGACAAAATAGTGAGTCCCTTTTTAATTGTCATTTAATCAAGCTCAAGTTGCACAATGTACTCTTTTTAATAAAAGTGCTAGGACTTTATAGTAAAAGGAAGTTTTGACAATTAAATAATTTTTAAATTTTTAATATTAGTGATGATTTGATTTAATTATGCAAGGGGGATTATCCAGGTTGCTTACATAATTATGTCTACTAAATCATGCCTTTGGGATTTAGAATTTTGCTTGAGGAAGATTTGATCGAAATTAGGGTATTAGGTTCTACTAGATAAATTTTAGGTGATTATAGTTTTAACATGCTTAGTATCTATCACTCCATCATTAACAACCCCCTTGTTTTTAGTCCAAAATTTAGGTTTTTCATTATTAGAGGAAGGGTTATAGTGTTTAATTGTCCCCTTTTGCAAGAGTCCTTCTTCAATGATCTTCCCTTTCTTAACAAGAAGTTCAAAAGTGTCTGACTAGCCATTTTCATTTGGAAGGACATTTCAGCTACCAAGTTTTGAGTAAAGATGTCAATAAGATGTTCAGGTATTTTCCAAGGCATGTGATTTTCAAGGTGTCTCCACCTTTGTATAAATTTTTCAAAGGTTTCTCCATTCCTTTGTCTAGAATTTCACAAGTCACTTAATAACGGTTGATGTTCAATGTTATAGGAACATTGGGAAACAAATTTCTCTACAAGATCAGCAAAGGTAGATATGGACCCAAGAGTTAAATCCATAAATCACTCAAGGAAAGGGCCTCTAAAGCTCCTAGTGAAGAGTCCCTTTAGATAGTTTTCATTTTAAGTAACCTCTTGACAAGAAACATAAAATACTTTGAGATGTTAGAATGGACATGTTTCTCCCTTATTTTTGTTAAATTTAGGGATCTCAAAGTTTTGAGAGAATGGTTTCATGTTGATTGACTTGTCAAAGGGATAAGGACATATCTCATCAAAGGATAATGCCTTCTCCCCATTTGGTATTATATACACAATATGATCTTGAGTTCATTAATTTGATTGGCCAATTAGAGAGAATTTTGATTCGTAAGTAGTGGTCCAAAAGATTTTCCTTCTCCAAATTGTGATGTTGAAAAACCTGTTGATGTAAGTCCAAGTGTAGGAGGATGCATGTAATGGTATATTTGTGACGATGCAGGAATGGAATTCTTTAGTGAACCCAATGGAATCTTGAAGAGTGATAAGGTGTTTTTGGTGCTGATTATGGAAACAATGTTTGTGTATGTGAAGTTTGACCTATGTTCAAGACACTAGTATCCATGGCATTAGATGTGTTCATTGTTGTGGTATGAGTTCTATTATGTAAGGTCATGTTAGGAATTTCACTAAGGATTTGTTGGATTTGTTCATTTGACAATTGAAATGTTTGGGGTGATGTTGATGTAGGTAATGATGTAGAAAGCACACTATAAGTGGCCTTCCCTTTGTCTTGTGTGGATGTTGTGTTGATTGTTGAGATTGTAGTAGAATTGATAGAAGTTTTAGCCTTAGTGACATTTCTATAGAGAAAGGAGTTGTCAAAATCCACAAGGACTGTGACTCCATCCTAAATAAGGTTTATAAATATCTTAGCTTTGTTGGCTCTAATCACTTTCTCCATCATATCTAGATTATAGGGGTCTTTGAGGAGCTCCTGGACTTGTGGACTAATGTTACTTTGGTTAGGTTGATCAAAAAATTCAACCTCTTCTTTTGTTTGATTAGTTATGTATATGGCAAACACCTCATTGCTCCCTAAGAAAGTTGAGGCAAATGGATTCTCATTATCCATGTTGGTGTTAGATGGAAACCTTACCATGTTTCTAGCTTGTGAATAATTTACGACCATACAAATGTGATATTTGAAGGATGAAAGATGAAAGATGAAGTCTAAGGATGGATTGGATGAAAATTTTGATGGATGGACTTAGGACTAGGAGAAAATGTGTAGGACATATGTTGATCGTGAGTGCAGGGCCTCAAAGATGTTGGATTTGGATGAAGGATTGTGAGGGAAGGGCCTCAATTGGATTGGTTTTGATTTCTTGATAATTAGATGAAGGTTTTAGATAACCCTAGTGAAAGTAAGATCATTTTTTAGCACAACTAATTTGAATTTATGATGATATCATTCTTCTACTTGGAGATAGACTAATGATCTCAAGAAAATAGGATATATCGCGTTGGAGAAATCACTCAAGATGGACTGTGTTCTCAAGTAATGCAATTCAACTAGTGTTTTTCTAAGGATGAGGATCTCAATAACACTTTGATAAATCTTTCAACCTTAGTTTGAAAAAGGTATGAAGGGATTGATTGGAGTTCATCTTGACTATGTTTGGATGTGAATAAATCAAGACAACTATAATGAGAGTCCAAGATTGTGATGGTGCTCCTAAGTTAAAAGTTGGGAATTTTGATGAAAGTGGAAGTCTAGAGGATGAATGAAATATTATGAAGTGTAGAAGGTCTAAGCTTGGTCATCGTATGTCTCTCTAGCAGGTGCAATGAAATTTTGGTTCACTTGGAATTTGGTAATGAAGTTGCAAACTTTGTTGTTAAATATCATAATTTCATATCTCTCAACTTGTTGTGGACATTTTTGGGTTGCTTTCATAACATGTTGTTGGTGTCTAATTATCGTATTAGCTTCTTTGTTCTCTCTATAAGAAAGTGGGAGTTGAATTTTGACTTTCTTGCATTTTTCAAACTGTGACATAGCCTAGAAAATTTGGATTTTGGATGTTCAAACTGACTGATTTTGCAAAATAGTTTTGAGGATGCTTAGAAGACTAGAAATGTAAAAAATGGTGCAACTTGATAACTCATTATTTTTAGGTAGAGATGCCAATTCTCAGATGCAGACATTGACCTGTGGATATACTGATTGTAGGTTGGAGATGTCAATGTGAAATTTGACCTAATCAAATGAAATATTACCTCTAAAATCTGTAGCAGTAGAGACTTGGGTTTGTCAGTGTAGATGTTGATCTATGTAGATGTCAATATAGAGGAAAGATGAAATTTTCAAGTTTGACCAATTTGACTAATTTTGATTATGTCTAATTGACTTGTTTTTGGCTTTTGTTCAATGGTCATAACTTAGTTTAGCATTCATTAAAGGCATTGACTACACTAAGTATACCTTGACTGAAACTAGATTATTCAAATTTTTGCAAACACAAGTTTGAAAACAGTCCTGCAAGGGACAAAGAAACCTTGTAGGAGACAAAAAATTGTGATCTTAAGAAATTGATGCAATAAAGAGAACTTCACAATGTGTTTGCTCAAGTGATCTTTTCAAACAACTTATGTTTTTACTTGGCCAACATAACAAAAATAGTTCAAGCACTTTCTACCCTAAGAAATGGCTTCAAATGAAATATTATAGGTTCATTGCTTGATAGTTTGTCAGCTCACACAGTCGTGCCACCCCCTAGAGGGCGCCTGTGTTTTTTCCTTTTGCTAGGTATTGTCTTTGTATTACGAAGATCTCTTTTGCAACACAATACCCTAGGACCCTTATGATGGTAATCTTGGGAGGATATTCATCCCTCCCCTTGCACTATAATAAAATATTATTCATTAAATGTGAATTAGGTAGGCCTCTAGTTTAATAGTTTCTAGTCAGATTTGTGGTGTCCCCCCAATCAGTTTGTACACATGTGAGACACTTAAATCTCTAGTGGACCACGTTGGCTCCATATAGATATTCACCTTATCTGAACTATCATCCACACACCATGCCCAAGCATGGTTGGATAAGATGATTCTTTGGTCAGTGTCTTATTTCTATACTGTCTAAAGGGATTTACCAGTATGAGGTCATCCTCTAAAGGGGAAGTGCTCCCTCTAGATAGGCCTCTCTATAAGCTAGATTAAGATAAGATTTCTCTTTACCCAAGATCTATGAAGTCGAGGGGAGAGGATACAACTATAGTTTAATCTTGGCATCACATAAGTTAAGGGATTTAATCTATGACAAATAACTCAAAATAATTTTTAAGAAAAACTTATTCAAACACACCAAGAAGTTGATCATTCCAAATTGACTCATGATTAAAATAACTAAGTGCCACTACTTTAACGAAAGACACAATAGTATGTTTAAGGAATTCAAGTTCAATTTATTTCCCACACGGTCACAAAGAAACATGCATTCAAAGAAATGTATTTCAATTTCCTTAAGTCATTCAAGATTGGATTTTGTTCATTCCCTTAATAAATTCAAGATTATATTTTGTTCATTCTTTTAAAGAAAAATACATTCAAAGACTAATGTTTAAAGCATACAAGTTCATTCCCAAAATCAATTAAAGTTCAAGGAAACTTGCATGAAAAATATTATTAGTTTAAAGCTTCTTCAAAACCCTGAAATGTTGCAAAAGACAAACAAATTAGTAACACTCAAAATCAGCAAAATTTAATGTTTTTTTGTGGCAGGGCGGAGATGTTAGTTCTTAGACAAAGACACCAATCTATGAAGACACTGATTAGCATAGAGGTTGATTTGTGAAAAGTGATAGAAAATATAATTTCATTTTTAACACGTGTTGATTTATACTTGCACTTACCCTGAGGAGCAAAGACATGGTTTGAAACATGGAGACGTTGATCCATGAAGATGTTAGTTGTCATTAGAGATGTCATTTTGTAAATAGAGATGATGATGCGTGATGTGGGCAAGTAAGCTATAGATTTCAACAAATTTTATGATGGATTTAGGGACGTGGGTTCCATCGGGTGTGCCAAAATGTTTGTGTTGAAAACCTACTTGTTTGGAACAAGCTCAAACATGCAAATGTTAGGGGTTTAAAATTCAAAGCACATTAAGCATGTATAAAAACTTGAAACCAAAACAAGAAATTTCCACGACAACTTCAAATGAGCCAAACAAGGGCACCCAATACCTTGTTGATTTTCTCTTATAGATATTTGTGGGTGTTCTCTCCCAAGACAATATCAAATCCCACTAAGATATTTGAAAATGGATGAAGATCCTACAATGGAAGCTAATGGATGATTGAAAGACTCATGAATTGGTATGAGGAACTAGTCACAAGCTTCAAACATTACAAATGAGGGATGATTCAAAGATAAAGAACTACAATGATATGCAAACTAGCTAAGATTGATTCACCATTATACTTAACATGTTATGTGATCTAAGATTCAAAATGAAGAACAAACTAACTATGATAATGTTAAATGCTCTAAAATCCTCTAGAAATCAAACTAACATTATAACAATGGATCCATTTACTCTTGGCAAGGCTCCTATTTATAGATTTTTGGAGCAAAGATGAGGGCTTGGGTGAGGTGGCACCTATGTGGCATCCACATAGGAGCCACATAGAAGACAAATGGGCTAAGAGGACAAGCCATGAAAAATTCAAAGATGAGAGAAGATGGGTATTTAAGGTTGAAAAGCTCAAGGTTTTCTCACACATGTGTGAGCAACCTTGGGGAAAGGAGTGGGGGTCAAATATGTAAGAATGTAGTTGGATAATTTAAGGAATTTTGGCGGCTTCCTTGGGATGAATTGCTCACACATGTGTGAGCAACTCATTAGCACTAAAAAGGTTAGGAATCACTTTTTAAGCATGATTAGTGGGAGGTTAGTAATAAAGGTAGGTTTAGAGAGTGAGGTGATGGGTGTAGGGTAGGATCTAAGTTTAGATTAGAATTTAAATCAAATTAATTAATTTAAACCCGGTTTAGAAGCAAGTGGGATATTGTGAGGAATAAATAAATTGGGAATATATTTAAATAGGATTTATGGAGGACCATATAATAAATTTAATTTAATACATTAGGGGAAAAGTATTTAAATTAAATTTAAATACTATAGGTAATAAACTTAATTATATAAATAAATTTATTTAAATAAGTAGATGCATATAATGAATACAATTAATAAAATTAACCATAATTTTATAGGAATATTAATTAAATAAAATTTAATTAATAAACAACTATATGACGATTTTAGGCATCTACAGTTATGAACTTACAAAATGTTGGAAATAAATTTTTCAACATATTGTCCCCATTGTATCCAATGTGATGTGATATGTTTCCTGTCCAAAATCAGCTAGGGGTGATTCATTTAAACATACACATTATATATGTAACTTGAGGTCTTTTACAACCCCTTTAAGAACATAAATATGTGTACACATTAATTAATTCTAAAACAAATCCTTTAAAAAAATTAATAAGTATGCAAATTAACTTATTCTATAAAAAAATTCAAAACCATAGACTTGTGCCCAAAACATTATAGTGCAACCAAAAGAAAATGTTAAGAGTATGCACATTTTCACATCAGCAAAATATCTAGTTAGAGAAGATATTTGTTAAATGATGAACTAATGAAAACTTAAAGTAGGTACTAATGTAATAATACCAATACTATTACGATCTCTTTAACTTTTTTTAAATATGGAAACAAGTTAATTACATAGATACCAACATATCTATTTTTCTATAGTAGATTACAATATTATGAGAACACATATCTAAATGAAAAGTCATCCTTTAACAAAGCTACTATAAGGGGAAGTATCATATCAAAACCATTAAGTAGCCAAAATTGATCGATCACACTTATACTTCCAATGGGTTGTCTCAAAATCATAAACTTGTGCCCAATTTTTTTAATACAACCAAAAGAAAGCATTAAGAGTATGCTTTTTTTCACCTTTACAAAATATATAATGAGAGAAAGTTATGTCTTAAATGATGAACCAATGGAAACTTAATAGTAGGTACTAATATAATGGAACTAATTCTATTATGAACTTTTTGACCCTTTTTTTCAAAAATATAGAAACAAATAGATTTCATAGATACCAACATCTCTCTAAATACTTTTTTTTGTAGTGGATGACACTATTATGAGAACATATATCTAAATGAAAAGTCATCCTTTAACAAACCTAATATAAGGGAATGTAGTATATCAAAGCCATTAAGAAGCCAAACTTGATTGGTCATGCCTATTCTTCCAATGGGTTGTCTAAAAACCTCACAAAATCACAAACTTGTGTCCAAAACATTATAATAAGACCAAAATAAAACATTAAGAGTGTGCACTTTTTCACCTTTAAAAAATATATAATGGGTTAGTTAGTTTCTTAATGATGAACCAAAGAAAACTTAAAAGTAGGTACCAATGTAATAGAACCAATACTATTACAAACCCTTTGAATTTTTTGAAATATGGAAACAAGTGGATTACATAGATACCAACATCTCTATTTTTTTTAATAGTGGATTACACTATTATGAGGGCATTTATTTAATAAGGAATCTTAGCATATCAAAGCAATTAAGTAGCCAAACTTGATCAATAATAGTTATTCTTCGAATGGCTTTTCCAAAAAAAACCTCTCAAAATCATAAACTTGAGTTGAAAACATCATAATACAACCAAAAGAAAATGCTAAGAGTATGTGTTTTTTCACCTCTACAAAGTATCTAGTGAGAGAAAGTTGTTTCTTTAATGATGGACCTATGGAAACTTAAAAGTGGGTGCTAATGTAATGGAACCAATACTATTATGAACTTTTTGACTTTTTAAAAATGTGTAAACAAGTGGATTATACTATTATGAGAGCATATATCCAAACGAAAAGTCGTACTTTAAGAAAGCAACTATAAGGGAATGTAGCATATCAAAGTCATTAAGTAGTTAAACTTGATGAGCACACTTATTCTTTCAATGGGTTTTCTAATCTCTCGAAATCATAAACTTGTATCCAAAACATTTTAATACAATCTAAAGAAAACGTTAAAAGTACTCACTTTTTCACCTCTATAAAATATTCACTAAGAGAAATTCATTTCTTTAATGATGAACCAATGGAAACTTAAAAGTAGGTATTAAAGTAATAGAACCATTACTATTATGATTTCTTTGCCTTTTCTTCCTAAAATAAAAACCAATTGGATCACATAAATATCATCATCTACATCTTTTTATAGTGGATTACAATATTTTTCAAAATGATAAGTCATTCTTTAACCAAGCTACTATCAGTGAATGTTGCATACGAGAAACATTAATGTATCATAATCTTATGTTTCTTAGCTCCCTTATATCCTAATGACGGATCTAGAGTGTGATCTGAAACGTTGATTCAAAAACCTATACACAATCTATTCCAAAAATCTATAACTAAATCGATTATGAATTATAGAAATCTCATATCTTTAACCACTTAGAAGTCAAACTTGATCAACCACAAATTCAAAAGATTTGAGCCACAATATATGACAAATCAATAAACCAACCATCATTCCTACCATTCCAACCAGTTAAGCAAGAACCCTTCAATCTTTGATGTTTTCAAACTAGAATACAAAAATATAGCTGGACCACTAAGAATATGGTTGGATATGAACGATCCATACCACTTTGAAGATGCACAAAACACAACAATCTATTTGACCATATCTTGTTGTTGCGAACAATGTATTCCAATGCATGACTAGAAAAGCATTGGACGGCGCCGACTATAGCAAAGCCTTCGGTCGCCCCGGCCCCGACTACGTCGTATTTCAACTATTGTATTTTATTCCAACTCCGTGTGGGGGCGGACTTATCACCGCCCATGCTGCCCCTCCATGGGACCTACCGCTCTAATTTCTTAGTCATGGAAAAAATATGAAAAAAAAGTTGGATACTTTTATTATGTTATGCTCCATCAAACTTTAGAAACATGGTGGCATGCTATTAGTATTCAACTTTCTTTAATGACCATAAATAATAATGATAAACTTAAATATTAAAACTGATTCAAAAGAGAAACAAAAATTAAATAACACAAGGATATAAAAACTTTTAATATTTTATTTGATAATGAGTTTATAAGTTATATTGTTGTGTGGTTTGGTTTTTATGATATTATTTTATTTTAGTTTTACAATCTTTTATTTTAGATAGTGTTGTGGTTTCTAAATCTTGTGTTGGTGATCTTGGACTAGATATGTGATTGCAAAATTGACCTAGATCATTTATATGTTTTTATTATTAAAACCAGTAAATCATGATGCAAAAGAAACCTATGATCATTGACCTAGACCATTTATGTTATTATAAATTAAACCCTGAACTTTTAATTCAAATTTCAAATTTCAAAAGCAATTACTATGTCTTACTAGTCATTAGAATCATGAAATTTCTACAATGTGTGATAATTTGTTCATAGTCTTCTGGATTTGACTGTGTAGATTTTATTGTTATCAATGTTTTCGATCAAACTCTATGATCCATCACCAGGGCAATAGAACAAGAATGAGAGCTAGAAAAGATAAATGTCATTACTAGTCATTGTGAAGTAGCTAGTGCATGTTTTTTATTTATTATTGTGATATATGTTGTGGTATTTGAGAAAACATCATTTGATTTGAAATGCTTAAATGATTATTAAAGAGCATTGTCATAAGCATTTTAAAGAGCGTCATTATAGTACTACTAAAGCATAGATCAACACAAATAAACTTGGCATCATGTTTGCATATTGTCTTCAATCATTGTTCTGAAATTGTTAAATTGATTTGCCTTGGGGCTTGAGATTTAAGCTAACTACCTTAGTGTATTTATTTAAAACTTCAATTTAATTTCAATATTTATTCTCTAGAGCTTTTGAATCTAAGCTAATTTATTTATTTAATTAATTAGTTTAGTCAATAACCTAGGTTATTTTTGTGAGGTGATATATCCCACCACATTTTTGGTGAACTTGACATTCTTACATAACATAGGGTTTTGGCCTTATATATTATCTTTCTCTTATTTAGGATATTCGCGTTCAATTTCCTATTTGTGTATTTTCTCTCGTTACAATTTCATTTCCCCTTGTGGTTATGTATTATTGTTATACAAGTGTTAATGTTTAATGCTTCATATTATGATTTTGTTTTCTTCCTATCCTTCTCACCCCTATTTTACCTCTAGGATTTGAGTTGTTGATTTAATTTTAAATTTAATTGCTAGTTTTTTCATTTTGTGTTTTTTTTTTTATCATATGGCCTTTAGGGTTTTGTGAGTTCTTTGTATGCCAAAAGGTCTCATCCACATCTTCATTTTTTTTTTCAAGAGAAGCCCTCATATGAATCCTCAAATGCTCAAATCTAGTAAGAAGCATATTTTTACGACATTCCCAAGATCAAGAAATTATTAAGCTTGAGGTAAAAAATTATCATAAAGGGATATCTAGAATAATAATTTGCATATAAACTTGCTAGTTTAGTTGAGGTGGGTAGTCTTGCACATTTGGTTCAATATTTTTATCATTTATTTCTCATAAAGTCATTTAAGTTGGAAGGGTTCAAGTAGTATTAGGGTTAAATCTCCTAGTTTTTTTAAAGTCATATACTCTTCATCATTTTCTCTTTGTTTTGTTCCTCAAATTGGTCCTCCTATTTCCTCCAACATGTTGGAGACAATTTTTATTTCCACTTCCCTTCTTGACTTCTATGTATCTACTCCTTCATCCTACCATCTCACCACCATTTAATCTACTTCTTAAGTTATCCCTAAAATCACATGGCCCTAGTATTTCTTCTATCGTCCTCATGTCTACCACTAGTGTTGCCTCTTCTTCTCACATTGTTAGTGGTATACCTACCTCCACTATTGTCATCCTTAAATCAATTTCTTGTTCCATTCCTAGTTTGAAATTGCTTTCCATATCTTATCCACACAATATTCTACTCCTCTTACCATACTAATGTCAATGACCTATCACTCTCTTTCTTATCATTTCTTTTATATCTAATATTATGTGCCCCATATCCCTACTACCACTATCTATACTTCCACATTAGATGCAATTATTCAAAATATAGATAGAGAGGAGAATAAATCGATGCCCAAGATAAAAATATATATGTACAAGCATAGAATACACCACTTATATTTAAGATTATTACTCATCTTTTACCTAAACCTTTCTTAGCACCTCCATTTGAAATTCACAATGGAAAAGGTGATTTTCACTAGTGCATGTTCAAACTAGATGTGTGTACAAATAAGGTCTTCACTAAGTTAATTTTACACACCTTAAAAGATTATACTATTGAATAATTTTATATTATACCCCATAGCTATATGAACATTCTTTTTTTGGATTTAGAGAATATATGAATATGTTATTAGATTTTAGTCCTTATGTTTAATTTACACCATCAACTTCATGGTGATAATTATGATATAGTTTTATTAAGATATTATTACCATGAATTATTGTGGCCAAAAGGGGATGCCCTGCAAACCTAGGGGGCTCCTGCTACTCACCCCATGTAAAGGCCAATTCTACATGAGAAAGCATTTTCTCAGCCCAAGTGAAGGTGGCCTTCCCCATCTCGAACTCAAACCTGCATTGAATGTGACCCCCCTATGTTGATTGGAGAATATTGCAAATTTTATGGGAAATGACTCTTTTAGAAATATTCATGAAATTTATTCCACCTATGTTAAAGAGTGTGGCAAAACTTTCAAGGAAGTTGTGGTGGATGCCTAGAGAGCCTCGAAGGGTGCTAGATTCGTGGCCTCACAATTTTCTTCAAGTGATGGTTTCTCAAGAAATGGAGAAGGATGAGGTAATCCTATCTTTGACACTTCTTTCATTGTCAAACCTAATTTTGAAATGGTCATACCATTAAATTGTGAAAACCATAGAATTAGGTATCTTGGTTGTTGAAAAATATTTTTGGTCTATTGACTCTGGATGTTTTAGGGCTATTTGTTGGATGAAAAATGCCAACAAGGATGAAATTTTGGATCTTTGGGACTGTATAAAACCTCATTATTTTCCCCCCTAAAGTCTAACCCTAATACAACTTCTTTCTTCCCTGCAGGTCTACCTACCAATTATGTTCCAAAGGTATCTGAGGATGCTCATAATGTCTCCATCATTAAAGACCTTAATACCCATAATGAGGCTATTAAAAAAGTTATCCTCCCCAATGTTGGACATGTTCCCCTCCCCCATAATTTTAATACCAATAGTCAAGAGACTAGGTCTTAGTCTAGCCCCCCTAAACATAGGAAACTAGATGCACAACAAATTATTCTAGAAAAATTAAAGCACACAGTTGATACCAAGAGAAAAAATTGAATCTCAATTAATATTTGGACTTAGTAACAATTATGAATTGATTAATAACTCTGAATATAAAGAGAACCAATCTGTAACAGACTCCCCTACTAGGGATGAGATCAAGATCGTGGAGATTGAGAAATATGACCTCAATAACAATTTGGATGTGACTTCTAGTGGGGGGAATTCTAAAATGGAATTTGTTGAACTTGATAATGATCCTGGTATTTGACCTAATGGGGCTAGTGAGCCCCATAATGAGGCCAACAAGGCTCTTGGATGAGCTGATTTTAAGTTAGATAACACTATGGTAAAGGACTAATATTCTCCCCTTACTAGCCATAGCCAGGAGTTTATTGATGAAATAAACCTTACTATTCATCAAGGAATGCACCTTATTATTCCTTTAAGTATAGGGTTCTCCATTTTATGATCAAAATAAAGAAGAATAAACTCCCCAAATTGGATCATAAGGTGTTCAAAAGGAAAAGGAATGGATCTCTTATTATGTATATGGTTCTGGAGGTTACAAAAGAAGATATAGACCCTTCTCTTGTGTCAAGGCATAGGAAATAGACTAGATTTTCCCTTGTTGCAACTCAAGCTCCTAACATAGGAGGGAAATCTCCAAAATAAAATCTATCCAACCTCCTCTAAGTACTACTCAAGAAGATTGGCTAATTGAGAAGGGTGTATTTTGAGTTTCAAAGATCTATAATGTTGAATTGGATTCAACTTCTGAACTTGAGATATAAGAGCATGAAGAAAAGAAAGAAGATACATTCGAGGATGATGAGTTCTTTAGCTCTAATTTTCCCAATATTACAAATATGGAAGTACCATCTTGAGATATCCCCATTTAATAGTCACATGAAGAAATGGTGACCCAGAACATGTTCAAATATTTAGATGAAGGAGGTGATGGGTAAACTAACAAAATGGAAGGAGAAGTCAACATAGGTACTGAAGAAGAAATTAGTTTATGAAAACCTCATCTAGGTGAGGATGAAGAATTTCATGCATAAGAGGAACAACATGTGGAAGAAGAAATAAATTAAGAGGAGATTGAATAAGAACAAGAAAAGTAGACTACCCCTCCTAGACATGAAGAAGATATCAAGGAACTTCTTATTCCCCTCATTACATTGCTACACCTCCACCTTAGTAGGTTTCATCTCCACAAAATAAAGAAGATATAGTAGAATAATAAATTTCATTTGAGATGGAAGCTTACAATCCACTTGATTCTGACACCACTTCCATATGGTTATCTAAGGTTTTCCATACCAATAAGAGGACTTATATGGAAATTGAAGTTCAAGACTTCTCATCCTTGGGGAGCATATTTCTAGAAGAGGAATCAAATAGGAAAAACCAAAGAATATCTTATATGTCTAAAGACACAAGGGATCATTAGAAGGCCCAAGTAGTAGTTCCCTTTGTTGGATTAATTTATGGAAAGTTAAGTACTGAGAGGGAAGGTTTGAATCAGTACTCCAAAAAAAATTTATCTACCTTTCTAACCATTCACCGAATAGAAAAATTTGCATATATCCACATGAAAACATATAAATCAAAATCATGAAACACAACTCATAACACCATTATTTTTGGTCTCGCAAAAATCCTTGGTAAGAGGAAAAAATTGCGGTGGGGATTGCACCCACAACACTTCACTACTGTAGTAAAAAGTTTACTCAATTAGAGATACAAAATTAGTTATTTCTGATAGCTTACCCTATTAAGAGTATTTACCCTCTTAAGAGTATAAAGCCTTATTCAATCTACCTTGCTAAAGGATTTTACAACTCTAATCTAAGAGGTGTACCCTGTTAAAGGATTTGCAATTTAAAACCTATTAGGATCTACTCGGTTAAGAGCTTTTACAATTTTGAGTACACTATAATCAATAACAAAACTATCTGTAATGCTTATATCAACATATTCTTATCAAAATCAATATGCTCAATAGAAATTTACCTCATGCTGTACTTCACTCACAATTTCACTTATGTACTTGGCATCTTCAACTCTGAATCACATTCACAACTTTTCTCTTACTAATATGTTACTCGGTGTCTTCTTTGCTCATCACCTTCACACTTATCTTTGAATGATCATTACCTTCTCTCTACAATTTCTCCTTCGCATGTGTTTTGATCTTCATATACTGATATTTTATACTTGATCTAGAAGTAGTGGAAATGTTTTAGATTCATTTCCTCAAGCAGTGTTACCAAATGGTTGCATCTCCAATGCATATATTACATCCAATTTTCATTGGTGTATCTTACCTTGTAATCATGCATAATCATCACACTTAAATCTCAAATTCTTTACCAAACAATATCCTTGAGATTTGTAAAAAAAATTATGCTCAGTGTCTAGATTTAATGTATCTATAGATTCTTTTTATGTCGACCTATGTTGCTTGGTAACATATTTTATTCTGCTTGGTAACATGTGTACTCTCATCTCGATAACCATTGTAACTCGATAACTGCTCATTGTTCAGTCTTCCTTACTCTTTTCGATGTTTGTTCCTTATTCCCTTTACCAAAATTGTATTTTCCTTACTTCCCTTTATTGACCAGCTTATTTTCTTTACTGACTTGAGTATCCTTCTTTACCGAATGACTTTGACAATCATTATGACTTTATCAAAACTAATGACAACAAAATCACTCTACAGGAGTATCAATCTCCCCCTTTGGCATTAGTTTTTCATCTTTGTTAAAAGCCTTCAAAGTCATCAAAATGTTTGTGTCCTTAGCAAAATTTGACCATGTATACACTTCTCAGTATAACTCCTTATATCTCCATTATCTAATTACTCAATACTCATTACTCCCCCTTTATTAATACTCCTTATATGCATAGCTATCTACAATATATACCCCCCTTTATCACATATATATCCCCCTTTTACCATAACACTCTATATCCCCCTTTTTTGAAAAAAATGCCAAAAACAAAATTACTTACTATTATCCGATGGAGGAATCTTATAAAAAATATATTTATATATTTTTTGTGCATCTTTCAGTGATAATGCCCATGATTCCTTTATTTTTTGTAACAACACAATTTTTTCACTTATGTTAGCTGCAAGACTTATCATGCTATCCATAGCACTAATATTAGGGGTGTTCACTAGCTCTTTAGCCTTATGAGTATATTTTTGCAATGACTCTATCGGGGGTATCAAAAATGTTTGCAATTCCATGAGTTACATTTTGATTTGTTTCTCCTCTTTTCTCAACTCATGTTGCACTCCCATTAGATGCTTAAGCCTTTAATAGTAAACTTTGAATGTATCAAGCTTAGTTGTGACCTTGGCTAGATGCCTAGTCAACTCTTTCTCAATTGATTCATATTTTTCCTTTATATCCTTTGTAAAATTTGAAATCAAACAAATTTTTTGAAATAATGAAAGAATATCTTCTAATTCTTTCTCTGATTCAATAACTAATTTAGAAAGTGTTACCTTATCTAGTGCTATAGATTGAAGTAACTCTTCAATAATATTATCTTCTATTTTCTTCGGTGTACTTGTATCAATTATTTGATGGCCTCTATACCAGGATGATTGATTTGTTTTACCAATTCACCCAATTGGCTAAGTAAACTTCCTTTCTCATTTATATTGGCATCTGGTACAATCTCCTATAGTATCTCCTTAACACTTTATAGCACATCAATTTTATGTTTCTTTGCTAGTAACTTATCTTCTGTTTCTTTCCTCTTAAGTAAATCTCCAAATTCTGATAACTCATCAGGTCTTAGGGTGGAGATGTCTACCTTAGGAATTACAATTGGTTGACTTAAGTCAAATTTCTCATTTTCATGCTTCCTCTTCTTTAACTTTTTCATTTCTTCTTGCATAATCTCACCAGTAGATAACTTTGGGGAACAAGATGCCTTCTTTGCATCAGATGTTGTTGTAGTTGTATCTTCAATTTTCTCTTCTCTTTCTTCTTTTTTATTTTCTTTCTTCTTCTCTTCTTGTTTCTATTTCTCTTTTTTCTCTTCATGAATCTCTTCTTTCTTCTATTCTTCTTTATCATGTTCCTTCTCCTTGGACTTCTCCTTCTTTGGTTCTTGTGAATGATGTGGACCTGTAGTCTCGGTAGTGATAAATAGCTCCGAATTCTGATCTATTGGGATCTTGGTCTCTTTGGTGTCCTCGGTGTCCTTTTCTTCAGTCTCTGTCACTAGTTTGGTAGAATCCTCTACATCGGTAGGAATTTCTTTTGTTACTCTGAGATAACATCATTAATCTCAGGAAAATTAAGTATTTTCTCAATAACTGGATCTACATCCATCAATTTTTCTTTTGTTGAATAATCAATATTCATTTCTTTAGTGTCCTTTACCTCAATTTCTATCACATCTTCATCATTTTTTATCTCTTCAATTGGGTCTTTGTCAGTTATATCTTCAATGATAACCTCATCTTTGTCTATTGTCAAATCAATAGGATCTTACTTACCTAGTTTCTCCTTGATTTATGTCGATTGATCGAGAAAGAAAATATTTCTCCATATGCCATTTGTTTCCTTTTGTACTTCATCTAATTTACCAACCATTATCATAAATTCTCTGCTTTTGACAAGAAATCTCTTTGAATATTCCTTCAATGTTTCATTAATCCCTTGTACTGACAACTTAGGTATAGTGATAGCTAGGGATCTTTCCCTCATTTTTTTCTCAGATGCCATAGCATATTTCCATCTTGCATCAATCTTCTTGTATAACTCATCTGACACTCGATTGGCCATCTCAACCCAAGTAGTTCTGAATTTGTGCAAAGTAAATACAATTTCTTCCTCAATCATTTCTTTTTCTTCTTCACTTTTGGTTTCATATTTAGCATATTTTAATCCATAAAGACTTCCATACTTCTTAATATTTTCAAGAAACTCATCTAAGTTTCTAGGATTATAAGGTTTGTTTTGTACAACTTGTAATTGGCTCAAATCTTTTGATTCAGTTTTATTGCCTTCTTGTAGCTTTAGCTTTTTCCTCGGTCTTCCAGAAGTCTTATTTTCTCTCATATATGTTTTGGGCTTTTATTTCTCTATCTCTTGTTTCTTCTTCTCTCTTAGTGTGGAAGAATACCTTGTCAATGGTCTTGTATTGGTTGGTCTCGGGGTCTCCTTTTTCATTCTAATTTTCTTTCCCTTGATTTCAGAAGGACCAGCTTCATCTTCTTTAGCAGTAACTCCTAGATTCTTTGACAAACTACTTATCATTATACTGGTTTTCCTCAATGCCTTAGGTATCAATATACCTAGTTTTATTTTGTTCTTCACTTCTTCATAAGTACCATATTGATTGGCCTTTTTATCAACCAATTTAGCTAAAAAAGCTTCAATCTATTGAAATGCAGTATCAATGTCCATCTCATATCTGATTGGTGTTAGCCATATGGTCCTAGGCTCCATTTTCTTCACTATGCATGTGTTGGTGTCTAGTTCAAAATAGATACTATCATGGTATTTTTCCACTAGATGAGGTGGAATTCTAAACTTCTTATGCATTCTAGTTTAAATTTTGAAAAGTAGGCATTCATTATCATATCAAAGTTATCTTCTAAAATTTGAATGAACTCATTTATCTGGTATATAATAGGTTTATTCACACTCCATTCTACATCACCAATTGATGGGAAATTTTTTTGAAAGTATAAAAATATACATACCAACAATGAACCAAACTTCAAAGTGTTGGTCTTCGCTTTCCTGATTGTATTCATGTTTTCATCAAACTGCTTCAGTAAGATCTCACATAGATCTATCTTCATATCTTTCTTGATAATCTTGTAGGCTATATCCACAGCTCCACAAGGTACACTATCTACCTGAGATGACTAAAAGATTCAGTAGGATATCACATTACTTGCAAATATCAACTTAGGATCATCAACAGTAGACAATTTTAGACCTCTTATGTCCCATTTTTCTTGAGTAATCTCACATAGTTTGTTCTTATTAGTTTTCTTGTGTGTTTTTAGTCTATGACCAATTGGATAACTAGTTACAATATGTAACACATCTTTTGTGTTCTTTACAGGTGCATCAAGCCACATAAATTGGTTGTGAACTCATCTCAGCATAATTCTCATCCATTCTGATTTAAACATGCTCGATACATGTAGTGCATGCATCAAACCCTTGGTCTCCAAGTGGATATGCTCGTCTTTCAATTTCCCATTTACACATAGATTCTAGTAGGATGTATTGATGTTAGCTTGGAAAATCTCTTTGATATTATAGTGGATGAAGGCACAAATGTCTTTGATCAGAATTACTATCAGAGGGATTGAAGATAGGGCTCCCATCTTGTTGAGTTCAGCAGCCATGGCTGGTAGTAGCTTGTATTTTGGATTGACTAGATCAATCTTCTCCACAAAAATAGGATTTTGAACTTTTGGTGTCATTGCTTCACAAAAATAAATGCTTGAGTGTAGGGTTTCATTTGAATATTGACTCAGTTGTATTTGCACAACTTGGGAAAATACCAGTAATTACTTGAATGTTCTTGATAAGCTTAGATCTACTCAATTGATTACTCAAATGCTCTCAGAGGAATCGTTTATGAAAAGTATGTCAAATGATCTAAAAAATGAAATGATAATCGGTCTATTTATACTTTTCTCCTTGATTACGGTTTCCAACAGCTATAATTTTGGCATTTAATATTTTTATCGACTCCCTTTTCACCGATTACCAAATACACTTTCTTCAACCAAATGAGACAAAATAACATAGTCTTCTCACTGATCAAAACATGAAATGTTATCTTCACAACATATATCCAAATGCATCTAAGTATGCTAATATGGATCTTTTCACAAATGTTAGGAACCGATTTAAGATTGAATTTTAGTTCTCAGTTCCTAAACATACCTTTGACTAATTAGGTGAAGATAGGTGCACCCAATCTAGAGGATGAGGTGCCATCAATTATTCCAAGTTTAGTTCCATCAACTTGAGACTTTCTTCTCCATTTTCTATTCATTTGTTCTCTTATTTCATCAACATTTACTTGAACAGTTTCACTCAGTTGTTCCTCAGTTGGAACTTTGGCTTAGTAATTGCAGCCTTTGGTTAAGTGACTGACCTTGTGACAATAAAAACATGTCATTCCATAATTTCTCCATGATCTTCTATTGTTCCTTCCATGCATCAAAATATAATTTGTTTCTATGTGTCAAAATCTCCCACATGTTGTACATGAAATTCTTGTATTATAGTCCCATGGTATAGTTGAACCTTGTCAGTTGTTTGCAGTATTCTATTGGTTAGGTACCCATTTCACATTCTTCCTTTGTGACCTACATTATTTAGACTTGTGAGCATATCTATTGTAGTTATTGTAGTAACCATTGAATTTTGGCTTCCATGTATTGTTAGAAATCCTTGATCTACACTCAAATGCTTTATGACCATACTTATTGCAATTGTAACAATAACCATTAAACTTAGGAATGCTTGGTGGATTACCTCTTTTTATCCTTCATACATTAGGTGTATGACCCAGTTTCCCACAATGATAACAAGCAGGCTTCTTGGTCTTCGATGGGGTAGCATTATCTCAGTTAGCTGCTTGATTTTAGGACTCTCCCTTCTCGGTAGTGTTGTTTTCAGTAAATCTAAGTCCAACAGTATCTCTTGGTTGTCTCTGACCTCTTAGTTGTTCATACAATATCCTCAATGTTTCTTCATTCCTTTTCAAAACTTCATTTGCATATTTTTTAGATTTTAGCTCCTTCTTCAAATGTTCATTCTCTGATCTCAGTCCAACAATCTCTTCAAATTTCCTTCCAATCTTCTTATTAACACCTTTCTATGTGAATTTTGTACCTAGCTATAGACACAACAATTCAATAAAACATTAAAGGTTAGCGAAATCAAAATCTTGCAAATAATTGAAACTAAGCTAACCAGGTGATTTACTGCCTTCTAGTAGGTGTGAGTATGATGTTCTCAGATTAGAATTGAGATCAGTGACAATGCAACACCTAAACGAAGGATTTGAATGCAAAAAGATGAAAGATTATATGAATGCAGATTATTCTATATTTTTGTATTTTCTATGCAATAATATGAAAACTATATGAATCTAAGCTAGATGAATGAAATTGAATACAAATTTAATCTAAGAATGTTATGAATGATATGAAAATCTATGATATGAAACTATGCAAAAACTATGATCAACTATGAAAGTGATGCAGGAGCATCCTGGGTGTAAGAGCAATCTTGCATCACCCAAAAATATTTTTGTTTTTGTATTCAATAAGGGCTATTTTGTGCAGAGCTGCTATTTATGGAAAGTTACTATTTTTGGTAATTTTTGTATGTGCTTAGAATGATCTGATTTCTTTCTTGGAGGTTCATTTTGGTCATATAAGTCTGCCAGTAAAGTTTCATTGCCAGATCAAGTGTATATTGGAGGATATTGAAGATTTTCGGTATTGGCAGCAGGGTACAGAAACTTTGAACTCAGTTTTGAAGGCTTTAGAGGCCCCGGGTGAGGTCAAAAATTTGGGTGACGGGTGCTTGTGCTGGTCAAGCCTGTAGAGCGCTTCATGGCATTTTTGAAATGGGGTTATAATAGCCGATCGGGTCAACTGGTGATGACTTATGGTCTTCGGAAGTTGGGCCACCTGAAATGGCGAAAAATAATTTTCTTCAAAATTTTTGTTCGGGTTTCAAAGGTTATCTTGAGCTGACTATGATGTAATAAAATGTAAAATAAAATAATTCTAAGTTTGGTCGGCCTTATTGGCTAAAATTCTGGAACCTTCCCAGGCGGTGGAAAATTGCCTATATAAGGAAGGCTGTATTATTGTCTTAGGCAGTTCAGAATAGTTCTAGGTAGTAGATCTGGGTATTGATTTGAGGCTTTGTCCTACAGAATATTGTAAGGAATGCCCATGTGGCTTTTCATATTGTAATTCTAAAAGTTTGTAATTCCACATTTGTGGAGATAATAAGAAGCCAATTTTCTGTTGTTGCATATTATTGTTGTTGTTTCTCTATTTCTGTTATGTGTTTGTGGTATTAAGGGGAGCACCCTTCATCAAGTGGTATCAGAGCAGGAGTTCTTGAGCGTGTAAACAGATCGCCAACTGTGAGGCAGTTTGCACCAGGACCGTGGCTAGGGTTTTAGCACGCATCACGAAAATGCCTCCATGAAGGGAACGTGGCAGAAGAGCTGGTGTTGTAACACTTGAGGTTAGAGAGCTGCAGAGACAAGTGCGAGCATTGCAAGAAGAGATTCACAGAGGAATGAATCTTAATGTCAGAGATGAAAGCGAGGATGAAGCCGAAGAAGAATATCAAGAAGGAGAAGTTGAAATTGTGAACCAGGAGGAAGAAAGACTTTTTCAGGCGATTTCCAAGATTGGGAAAAGACCTAAGATTGAGGTTCCTACATTTTCTGGAAATCTTAACCCAGAGGAATTGATCGACTGGATCAATGAATGTGAAGAATATTTTGAGTATGAAGATGTTGAGGATCCTGATAGGGTCAAATTTGCGAAGGCCAGACTGAAGGGTCATGCGAAGATATGGTGGCAAGAGATTCAGTTGGAGTGAAATAGAAGGGGAAAGGAGAAAATCATGAGATGGGATCGGATGGTGGATAAATTGAAGCGATAGTTCATTCCTGTTGATTATGAGGTTGACCTACTGAAGAAAATGCAGAGTTTGAAGCAAGCAGGAAGATCTGTTCAGGAGTATACAGAGGATTTCTACCGACTTCTCATCAGAATAGGTCATGTAGAAGCTGATAAGGAGAAAGTTGCCCGATACCTTAATGGGTTAAGGCCAAGCATTCAGGAGGAGCTGAATCTGGTTCGAATGAACAGTATTGAAGAGGCATACCAGTTTGCCCTAAAAGTAGAGGAAAAGCTGAACAAGAAGTTTGAGAGCAGACAAAATGGAAGAGGTCGTGGTGGATGATCTAGTGGACGGTCATATGGTGGCCAAAATGAAGATACGAAAAAGAAGGATGAGGCCAGTAGCAGTCAGAATCAGCGAAGAAATAATTCCAATCGTTTCCAAGATCAGAATAATAGAGATCAGAGAGGAAGAGGAAGAGGACAAGGATCTGGAAGAGGTGGCTTCCGTGGAACATGTTTTCACTATGGAGAAGAAGGTCATAGGGCATTTGAATGTCCTCAGCGCCAAGGAAGAACAGACAGGAGAAATGAAGGCCAGGCCAGAGTTGCACATGTAGATGAAGATGCCAGATCATCAAATTTTGAAGATGCTGAAAGAGGAGAAGCGTTGATTAACAGAAGAGTCCTGTTGAGTGGTGAGAATGAACCTGAGCAAAGAAGGAGCCTGTTTCGTACCAGGTGCAAGTGCAAAAGTAAATGTTGTGATGTGATTATTGATAGTGGAAGCACTGACAATTTGGTGTCAGAAGAGATGGTGACAAAGTTGAAGCTCAAGAGACAGAAACACCCACATCCATATCGGATTCCCTGGGTACAGGATGACCACAAGGTCATGGTCAATGAACAATGCCTGGTGAAGTTCAAGATTGGCGGATACCAAGATGAGGTATTGTGTGATATCATATCTATAGATGCATGTCATATGTTGTTGGGTAGACCATGGCAGTTTGACAGATGTGCTGTACATGATGGTCGTGCGAATACCTATTCCTTGACAAAGGATGGAGTGCGACATAAGCTAAAACCATTGAAGGAGACTGAAGAAAAGGTATGTGGTAATGCAAGGATAACTTTTGTTGATGGAATAAATTTCTTAGATGGTATGAGGCATGAGCATGTATGTTTTGCTTTAATTCCAAAAGCTGGTAAAGAGGAAGTAGAAGATGTTCCTGTAGAAGTTGCAGATTTGTTGAATGAGTTTCAGGATATTGTATCTGATAACATGCCTGATGGATTACCACCAGTCAGGAAGATCAGTCATCAGATGGATTTGATCCCAGGAGTGAGTTTTCCGAATAAGGCAGCACACAGAATGACACCTGCAGAAAGTGAGGAGTTGAACAGACAAGTACATGAACTGTTACAGAAAGGATTGATCTGTGAGAGTTTGAGTCCCTGTGCTGTACCAGCAGTATTAGCACCAAAGAAGAATGGAGAATGGAGGATGTGTACAGATTCTAGGGTAATAAACAAGATCACAATCAAGTACAGGTTTCCATTGCCACGAATGGATGATATTATGGACTGTTCGAGTGGAGCTGTGTATTTCTCAAAGATAGATCTGAAAAGTGGATATCATCAGATTCGGATCAGAGAAGGAGATGAATGGAAGACTGCCTTGAAGATAAAGGAAGGACTGTATGAGTGGTTAGTCATGCCTTTTGGGCTAACCAATGCACCGAGCACTTTCATGCGGCTCATGAACCAGGTTCTGAAAGAATTTCTGGGTAAGTTTGTCATTGTTTACCTAGATGATATTTTGATATTTAGTAAGACATTGGATGAGCATATGATGCATATTCGTATGGGATTTGAGAAGTTGAGAAAAGAGAAATTGTTGATTAATTTGAAGAAGTGCAGTTTTGTGAAGAAAGAGTTAGTGTATTTGGGATTTTTAGTTTCATGAGAAGGTCTAAAAATGGACCCAGAGAAGGTACAGGCTATCCTTGAATGGCCTACTCCAAGGAGTGCTACTGAGGTAAGATCTTTTCATGGTCTAGCTAGCTTTTACAGAAAGTTTATCAAAAATTTTAGCAGTATTTGTGGACCCTTGACTGAAACAATGAGAGGGGATAGAAAAGAGTTTAAGTGGACTAATGGGGTAGAAAAGAGTTTTCAATTGTTGAAACAAAAAGTTACAGAACAACCTATTTTAGCACTTCTAGATTTTAATAAGGTGTTTCAAGTGGATTGTGATGCTAGTGGTATTGCAATAGGAGCTGTTATGAGCCAAGAAGGTAAACCTGTTGCTTATTTCAGTGAGAAATTAAATGATGCCAAGAGAAAATATTCTGTTTATGATCAGGAATTTTATGCTATAGTTCAAGCATTGAAAAAGTGGAGGCACTATCTGCTTCCTAAGGAGTTTGTTTTGTATACTGATCATCAAGCTTTGCAATATTTGAATAGTCAAGGAAAATTGAATCAAAGGCATTTGAAATGGGTTGAGTTTTTGCAGAGTTATACATTTGTTTTGAAACACAGGAGTGGAAAGTCTAATAGGGTTGCAGATGCTCTTAGCAGAAGGCCACTATTGCTGATAGAAATGCAGATTGAAGTGGTTGGGTTCAAGGAACTCAAGAATTTGTATCCAGAGGATCCTGATTTTGGTGAAGCTTGGAAGGCTTGTACAGAACCTGTTACTCTAGACAGGATGAAATGGATGGATTTTATCATCCAAGATGATATGCTATTCGGAGGGAGTCAGTTGTGCATTCCACGAAGTTCTATGAGGAAGAATCTCATCAAGGAGAAGCATAGCGGAGGATTAGCTGGACATTTTGGTCGTGACAAAACCCTTGGTTTGGTTAGTGAGAATTATTATTGGCCATAATTGCAGCAAGATGTGAAGAAGTTTGTACAGAGTTGCAGAGTATGTCAGATGGCGAAAGGAGTGAAGCAGAATACAGGGTTGTATTAGCCATTATCTGTACCAGAGAAGCCTTGGGAGGATATCAGCATGGACTTTGTTCTTGGTTTACCGAGGACACAGCGGGGACACGATTCAATTTTTGTGGTAGTTGACAGATTTTTAAAGATGGCACATTTTATTCCCTGCAAGAAGACTAATGATGTTGTTCATGTAGCAGAATTGTTTTTCAGAGAAGTAGTGAGACTTCATGGTTTGCCAAAGACCATAGTTTCAGATCGGGACACTAAGTTTGTTGGATATTTCTGGCGTACATTGTGGAAGAAGTTGAAGACAGATTTGAAGTTTAGTTCATCACATCATCCACAGACTGATGGACAGACAGAGGTGGTGAATAGGAGCTTGGGAAATTTGCTGAGATGTTTGGTTGGAGATAAGCCAACAGGATGGGATTTGATTTTATCACAGGCAGAATTTGCATACAATAATTCTGTCAACAGGAGCATTGGTAAATCACCATTCCAGATTGTATATGGAAGTAGTCCAAGAAATGCATCTGAATTGAGGAAGATAGATAAAGGAGAAATAAGTAGTGCTGAAGCTGAGGATTTTGCAGAACACTTGAAGAACATCCATGAAGAGGTGAGGAAGCATATTACCAAGATGAATGCACAGTATAAGGCTAAGGCAGATGAGAAAAGGAGGTATAAAGAATTTCAAGTTGGTGACGAAGTCATGGTTCATTTGCAGAAGGAGTGGTTTCCAGTTGGTACATATAACAAGCTGAAAATGAAGAAGTTTGGACCATGCAGGATACTGAAGAAACATGATTCAGGAAACGCATATGAGGTAGAATTACCTACTGAGCTAAATATTTCACCAGTGTTTAACATTTCAGATCTGACAGAGTATCATGAAGGAGGTGTTGAAGATGAGATCACAGCAGCACAGTGGAGTATTCCAGCAACTAGTTCAGACACTAAGGAGATCGAAGATATACTGGACAGTCGTGTTGGCAGAAGCACAAGGAACAGGACATATGAAGAATATTTGGTCAAGTGGAAAGGACGACCTGTTGAAGATTCATCATGGCTGACAAAGGAGGAGGTTAGCCGTCTTGGTTTTCCTCTGCACACCTGAGTCATGACAGGGTCACTTCTCAAATTACCCCGGGTGTCTGATGCAGGAGCAATCTTGCATCACCCAAAAATATTTTTGTTTTTGTATTCAATAAGGGCTATTTTGTGCAGAGCTGCTATTTATGGAAAGTTACTATTTTTGGTAATTTTTGTATGTGCTCAGAATGATCTGATTTCTTTCTTGGAGGTTCATTTTGGTCATATAAGTCTGCCAGTAAAGTTTCATTGCCAGATCAAGTGTATATTGGAGGATATTGAAGATTTTCGGTATTGGCAGCAGGGTACAGAAACTTTGAACTCAGTTTTGAAGGCTTTAGAGGCCCCGGGTGAGGTCAAAAATTTGGGTGACAGGTGCTTGCGCGGGTCAAGCCTGTAGAGCGCTTCGTGGCGTTTCCAAAATGGGGTTATAATAGCCGATCGGGTCAACTGGTGATGACTTATGGTCTTCGAAAGTTGGGCCACCTGAAATGGCGAAAAATAATTTTCTTCAAAATTTCTATTCGGGTTTCAAAGGTTATCTTGAGCCGACTATGATGTAATAAAATGTAAAATAAAATAATTCTAAGTTTGGTCGGCCTTATTGGCTAAAATTCTGGAACCTTCCCAGGCGGTGGAAAATTGCCTATATAAGGAAGGCTGTATTATTGTCTTAGGCAGTTCAGAATAGTTCTGGGTAGTAGATCTGGGTATTGATTTGAGGCTTTGTCCTACAGAATATTGTAAGGAATGCCCATGTGGCTTTGCATATTGTAATTCTGAAAGTTTGTAATTCCACATTTGTGGAGATAATAAGAAGCCAATTTTCTATTCTTGCATATTATTGTTGTTGTTTCTCTATTTCTGTTATGTGTTTGTGGTATTAAGGGGAGCACCCTTCATCAGAAAGATCTCACAAATCGCATGTCGCAAGTGCTTAATCCTTCAATCACCAATTTGCCAGAGTAATTGTGCAAATTTGAGTGTTGATAAATATGAAGAGCCGAGCCTTGATTTTATAGAAATCTAGGGCTTTGAGGATGCAAGAGAAAAGCCATAAATCACTCTTGATAAACTCGGGTTGATTTTTGAGTTATCAGGAAATCAGAGATAATTAACTCACAAAAATCATGCAAAAGTAGTTTTTAACTCAAAATAGAGTTTAGATCAGATTTCAACTCATCATCAGATGTTGAGTTTTAATTTAAAATTGATTGTTAATTTCTAGTTGCCTACTTTTTTGATTGTGCATGATTTAATTATATATTAATTTAAAAATAAAGTGATTTATTCTCAACTTAACTGATTTTTGAATTAAAATAATTGATTTATGGGTTAATCAATTATTAAATCAAACTTTCATTCAAAAACTATATTATTAAAAATTGATAATTGACATTAATTAATTAAATAAGAATTTAATCAATTAGTCATGAGATTTTAGATTTATTGTCAAGGTGAAATAATACAATTTAGGAATAAATTTAATTAAATTTAATTAAATAATTAAGTGGCAGTATTAAATCTAGTTAATTAAATATTCAGAATATTCAATTAATCAAACTTTAGGATAAATAGATTTATCACCAAATAATTATTAAATCAAGATAATTAGAATAAATAGGAATATTGCTAGGAATATTCCCCGATGTAGAATTTAAGATAAAATCAATTAAATTTGATAATGTGCAAATGTGCCTTAGGTTAGGACTTTGATGTCGATTTCGTTTGAATTTGAAGATGTAGGAGGTTAATGAACCTATAGCCCATTTTTGGGTATTACATTTTGCCCCTCTTTGAATCACTGTGCAAAGCGTAGTGGTTCAAAGAATAATCTGTGTATGATAAAGATCTATGAAATTGATTTGAAAGATTAACCGATTCCAAGACAGAAACCGATTGAAAGATTTAAAGATTTAAGATTTAGGTCCTGATTGACCAAAGATAATGTTAACTATAGCAACAATGAACCGATGATTACGAAAAAGTGTCAAAACACCTGATTCTGAACCTTATGATTGTGAAGAAGTGAGTGACCGATTCCAGACCTAATTGTCCCAAGAGAATCATATTGGTATCACATCCTGAACCCATTAGTTACAAAGAAACAAGGAAAATAACACTAATGAACTGTTGGTTACAAAAAGCTGATACAATTTACAAGATAGATTTAGGATACCAGATTGATATGGATCTTGATGAATCTGATATGCCCCAAGAAATGTTATATTTTCCCTAAGTGACAAGGACTTTTGATGAATCAGTAACTAGACATGGTTGTTGTCTTGATTGCTGAGGAAAGAATTTTGATTTTTAGATTTAGAGTTACAGACTTTGAATGATGTGTAATACCATGCCCCCTTCAGGATTAAAATGGAAATCTGACAAGAAAAGTCAGCGCTGAATAGGTTAGAAGCATGTTAACTGATTTGAGAAGTTGTTATATACGTTTGAGAATGCATTCTGTATCGTTTGAAGGTCCTGGAGACCAAGTTTGACTAGGTTTGACCACAAGTTGACCATGGTTGACCAAGTTGAAATTTCAATAGTTTGATGTTAGATAATCAGTTAAGTTGAAGACTTGAGTTATATGATGATTGAAGGTTGATTATGCAAGCAGTCAAACATCCTGGGTCTGAAAATTTTAAATCACAATTTTGACATAGTAAATGATCTCAGATTTCAATTTTGATCCCGAAAATGGGTTCAGAACATCAAAATTAGCTAAGGGTGCAATTTTCATGGAAAATAGAGCACTTTTGAAAATTAGGTCAAAAGCTATATAAGGACCAAAAGGGTCATTTTCAATTCATTATTCACATTTGACTTTTGAAATCTTGTGGAGCCCTCTGAGTGAGAAAATGGTTGAGCTAAAGGTACTTGTCTCTTCCCACTAATTTGCAAGATTTTGATTTCACTAACCTCTAATGTTTTATTGAAATTTAAGAACATGAGTAAAGTCAAGATGAATACCCCAAGAAGGGTTACCCTCAGATTCTGATTTGAATTCATACTTATGGGAATCTATTTTAGAATAATGACCACCCTCTTCTTTGTCTATTTGATTGTCTTCGAGATTAGTTGGTTCTTGTGGTGCAACTATCTCTTGCTTTATAGTAGGTTCTTGTGTTTCTACTACATTGATTCTTTTTACTGGATCATCTTTAGCTTCAAGAAGGTCTTTGATTTCTTTAGGCAACTTCTCATAAGGAATGAGCTCTTCAGTGGTGTTTGAATCATCACTATCAGATTGTTCAATTCTTTCTTCCTTTAGTTGGTTTGTTGTGGAGGGCTCAATCTATTCTAAGACATGTGGGGAGTTCTTGCTAAGATAGAAAGGTTTTTTCTTATATCCTAGACCCATTGTATTCTTGTTGGTTCAGCCACGATGGTCAAGAGGTGACAGAAGACCTTTACCCTATAGTCCTAGAGGTCCTTTTCCTTTATATCTCATCTTTGTGATCAATTTGTCCCCAGGGCCATATGACTTAGAAGGGATCTTTAGTGTTTTAGAGTCACATTTTTGAACAATTTGAGATTTAGGTTCATCTTTGTATAGCCATGCAAGAACAACTTCATCCTCTTCAAAATCTTGTTTGGACACTTGTTCTGCAACAAAATTTCCTTTATATGCATCAAGAGGTTCTTTAGGCTCCTTTTTAGATTATTTTAGAGTTTGTCCATAAGACTTAGGCGAGATAGGGAGAGATGTCAAAGATAAGACTGGCTCTATAGTATATTCTCCCATACCATTTTCTTTGATTTTAACCTCTTTAGCAATGTCTTCCATCTTGGATGTTGAAGCAATGTCTAGCTGCTTAGTGGAAGATTCGCTGTTATTAGGAACAAGTTTATCAGCGCTGAATATGTTAGAAGCATGTTAATTGATTTGAGAAGTGGTTATATATGTTTGAAATCTAAATCTGAAAATCAAAATTCTTTCCTCAGTGATCAAGACAACAACCACGTCTAGTTGCTGATTCATCTAAAGTCCTCATCGCTCGGGGAAAATCTATCATCTCTTGGGGCATATCAGATTCAGCGAGATCCATATCAATCTAGTATCCTAAATCTATTTGTAAATTGTATCAGCTTTTCGTAACCAACAATTCATTAGCGTCATTTCCTTGTTTCTTCATAACTGATAGGTTCAAGATGTCATACCAATATGATTCTCTTGGGACAATCAGGTCTGGAATTGGTCACTCACTTCTTCGCAATCATAAGGTTCAAAATCAAGCATTTTGACACTTTTTTGTAATCACCAGTTCATTGTTGCTATAGTTAACATTATCATTGGTCGATCAAGACCTAAATCTTAAATCTTCAAATCTTTCAATCAGTTTCTGTCTCGGAATCGGTTAATCTTTCAAATCAATTTCATACATATTTATCATACATGGATTATTCTTTGAACCACTACGCTTTGCACAGTGATTCAAAGAGGGGCAAAATGTAATACCCCAAAAATGGGCTATAGGTTCATTAACCTCCTACATCTTCAAATCCAAATGAAATTGACATCAAAGTCCTAACCTAACGCACATCTACACATTATCGAATTTAATTGATTTTATCTTAAATTCTACATTGGGGAATATTCCTAGCAATATTCCTATTTATTCTAATTATCTTGATTTAATAATTATTTGGCGATAAATCTTATTATCCTAAAGTTTGATTAATTGAATATTCTGAATATTTAATTAATTAGATTTAATACTGCCACTTAATTATTTAATTAAGTTTAATTAAATTTATTCCTAAATTGTATTATTTCATCTTGACAATAAATCTAAAATCTCATGACTAATTGATTAAATTCTTATTTAATTAATTAATGTCAATTGTCAATTTTTAATCAGTCCAAATAGTTGAATCTCAATCACACATTTTCAACTTTGAATCTCAATCACTCAAATTTGTCTACTTGTCCAAACCTTTGAGACAATCATTTAAACTATCCCCCTATTTAAAAACATTTCAAAGTTTTTTACTCAACCAAGGCTAAACCATGATCAAGTCACTCTACCCCCTACCCTTGGGATTTTACTATAAATAGAAGTCATTTTGAAAGCATAATATCTTAGAAAATTCAAGTGCATAGCATCATCACTATAGACAATTTGAGAGAAATTGAGAGCAATTGAGCAATATTTTGAGCATTTGGAGAGAAATTAAGCAATTTGAGAGCATTATCATGAGCATTTGAGTTAAATCTTTGTATCATTTTGAGAATTGAGAGCTAGATTAGGCATATTATCATAATTTCTCATTCTAGGATTATCACTAGTAGAGAGTAAGGCTGAGATCTCTACTTACCAAGCTTAGATAGAGAACCATGAGATGTTATGGATGTTAAATGCAATTCTTAGATTAAATTTCCATTGTATTTTCATAGAATTGTTGTTAATTGTCCTAATTTCATGAAGGTGTAAACACTCACACACAAATGGCACCCACGGTGGGGCTTTGAGCCTCATTTCTATCATTTTTATCAAGTTTTGTGTGTTTTTGGCTTCACTTTTATGTGAATTTTGTAGAAAAAAGGAGAAAGGCCACCTACGAAGGATCTAATGATGCTCATGAGAATTATGACAATGCATATTAGCTGTTGACTGATGCCTAGGAGATTCTTTCTATTCTATCTTTTCTTCTTCTGATGCCTATGAAATAAAGTGTTATGCCTAAAAGCGTAAAGCGTCACTTGAAATCTAACAAACGATGCCTATTAGTTGTTCTTTGCCGCCTGTGATACTTTATCTTACACAATTTACTGTTATCTGTCACACTTAGCAGCTTAAGTTTTACGCTTAGTGATTTTTAAAAGTCACTTGAGTCATTGGAAAGTGACGCTTGTGAACTTTAAAATAACGCCTACTAGCTTTCAACTGACACTTGTTACCTATTCTTTGCCACTTATGAGACTTTATCTTAAGACACAATTTGTAGTCATTTGTAATGCCTAGCAGTTAAAGTGTTACGCTTAGTAATTTTTGAAAGTTCCTTGAGTCATTGGAAAGTGATGCCTGTGAACTTTAAAATAACACCTGCTAGCTTTTAACTAACACTTATTAGCTGATAAATGACGCCTAGAGTTTTTTGTTTAATTTTGTTGCCAGATTATTAAATTCTATTTTTTAATTCTCTGTCTGTGTTTTTCCCACAGATGAGAAGACATGGGAAAGTATAGAAACTAGAAAGCAGAGTTACTCAAGAGTGAAAAGAGGTAAGAATTCAAAACAAACGTCTAAAGGAAATTCATACTGTTGTAATTTTAGATACTTTGGAACTAGAAGAAAAGCTTTACAAGCATTAAATTAAGGTGTTGGATGCTTATAAAAAGAAGTTTCCTACTTTGAACTAAGTTGTTTGCATTAAGTTGTTAAAATTTTCTTTGCAAAATCTTGTCAAGAACACTTAATTTTATTTCAATTTGTTCCTTTTGGTTTCCTTCACTTTGTATGGCTGTGTTGACTGATTTGTTGGAGGAACCGGAATGGGAATGATAGCCACTAGGTGAGTAAGCAAATAAACGTCAAAAAAACTTCAAAAAAGTGCCTAGCCTTTGCTAGCTACAAAAGAGGTATTTTTCATATCAAGCTTGCTTTGCTTAAATTGTGGCTTTTCTTTGGATCTAGCTTAATAGGAAAAACCTTACAATTGTCCAAATTGAACAAACATTAGGCATATGCTCTCCATTTTTTGAAGTGGATCAAAAAGCCAAATGTGTGAGTTCAACTTGGTAGAAAGAAAGGGATGAGGAATTAACCAAAAATTTCATTTATAAGAATCTTCTTGTCAAGAGGTTGAAAAAGAACAAATTTTGCTTGAAGTGTTTGGAACAAGGAACAACAATAGGGATATGCTCTTCACTTTCTAAGTGAACCAAATTCCCAAACTTGTTGAACTAAGTTTGATTTCTTGTTTTTCTATACATACTAGATAATTTAGATCTTTAGAGGGCCTACCTCTTGAGAATTGCCTTACGAGGATGGTGAGAGGGAACAATCCAAATTAGGAAACAATCACTTTAGCTGCGATACTATCTGACCCACTATAAACAAATACACTCTTCCTTAATAGGAGGGTGACTAGGTTATGTGTAAGTATTCTTCACTTCCTCTAGTAGTCCTTAGGATTGCGCCAAATCATGCTTTTGTCCATGTGGGAAGCCCACAAGTGGGTAAAAGAACTTGACATGAGCTATAACGGAGGTGTTCATTAAAAATCTTGTTAAATAGTAATCTGCCTTTTAGAGCCAAACATGTTTAAAAGCCAAATCTGACTCTAGGTAGATTGCTTGGAAGATATTCTTGTTTATACTTGTGAAAAATGATTGAGAACATACACTTTTAGTGTGGTTTTAGGGATATGGTACAAATTTGATGTGTGTGTTGTGTTTGTACTTTATTTTCAAGCAAGAATATTCTACAGATCTAATCAAATCACTTTTAAAAATTAAAATTTATAACCTGGTCTGTAAAGTGCTGCCTACATAGAAAAAAACCGCTTATACACAGTGAAGTTACACCTGTGACTATTAAAGAAACAACTATAAATGATAAAGTCACGCCTATGACATTTTAAGAAATGCTTGGAAAAAGTTAAGAAATGCCTATCAACAGCAAAAA
Source organism: Chamaecyparis obtusa (assembly GCA_027943335.1). NCBI lineage: Eukaryota > Viridiplantae > Streptophyta > Pinopsida > Cupressales > Cupressaceae > Chamaecyparis > Chamaecyparis obtusa. Next base: position 692,797 of record BSBK01008307.1, on the reverse strand, counting down.
TCTGCCTACTCTTTGTAGAGCGCTGCCTAGGCAAATTCTGATAACCACGTACTAAGGTTTAAGTCATGCCTACACTCAGACAAGTGATGCCCAAAAACAAAGAAGGGAAAATAATGGATATTTCTAGGGGGTTTCAAAAAAATTGGATTTCATATTTGAATACCTTTTTGGACATTTTATCTGCTCCAATATTCCACCTAGTCAGAAATCCTGGTTTTAAACATTCTTGAAAATTTTGTAAAGATTTGGCCACAAGCAAGTGAGATAATGTTAGAATTTAATCTTTCCTTGGTAAATATGTAAGGATAAACCAAGGTATCCTATTGTATTTTTCCTCTAGTCCAAGTGGGAGGACATGTCATATTTGTAATTCCTTTATTAAGAAAAATAGATATTCCTCCTTATGAGGAATCCTACACTTGTCTCACACACCAGTGAAATGTGGCATACATAGAAATGGGAGTTACAATGTAACTCCTTTCTCACATCTCTATTAAAAGAGATGGCTCTCCTTCTCTCTTCACATGAGATACTTCTTCTTGAACACTATTGTATGAGCTAAGCTCTCACTCTCTCTCATTCTTAGGCATTTTTGCCACATTCATTATATCACGGGGTTTTTTTTTATGCTTTTCTCCCTTCAAAATATTGTCTCCTTTGTTGCTTTTCTCTTTGGTGAATGCTCCTAGTTTTGTGATTATTCATGGTAAATCTTCTTACTCCTTGCTCATTGCATTAAACAATTTCATGTCTCTCTATATTTTGTTATTATTTTAACATGGTATCAGAGTAGGTTGGTTTCATCATGATTTGAGTGTGTAGGTAAAGAAGCTACCATATCTTGGTGCACTCCAAATTCGGAGACATTTTTTAGAGAGATTTGAATCTCATTTTAGTTCTTTAATTAGTTCTTTGCAATATCATGGTGAACTAATTTTAAGTTCTTTGCATTTAGTTTATTTATCAGTTCATTTATATTAATCTTATAAAGTTCAGTCCATGATTACTAATTTACTAATTTAGTCTCTAAATTTTTTTAATCATTGCTTTACTAATTTAGTTTCTAAAAGTTTCTTTTTAATCTTATATATATTTCGGTTGGTATCTTTGTTTCTTATTATAGCTTTGCATGCATTTTTTATTATTCATTGCATGCCATTTATCAATCCTCGCATTCTCTTTTTTTCTTTTGTTTATTCATTCTTTCATTTCTACATTACATAATGGTTTCTGCATTATTATCATCATCCATTTTAGGTTGCATGCATTTTTTTTCTTCCTATTCTTTTATTATCCCTTGCATGCGCTACTTTTTTTCAAGTTCTCTTTGCATTTTTTCCTTGTCTTGATCTTTATGTTGCTATTTCACGCCTCTCTCCAGTGAATGTTTTGTGCATTTCACAAGTTTGGGAGTTCTTTCATTCTATAAGAGAACTTCAATCTTAAAATCGAATGTTGTAACTAACAATGTTGTGATAGTTGCATCCATTTTGTGTGTGAGACTAACACTGATTGGGGTTTCTCTTTTCATAACGATGCATAGATAGCATTAATAGTTATAGTTTATAGTTTTTCTTTTTTCATTGTTTAATTATCATTTCTTAACGTCTTTTCTTTTTTTGTTTTTTCTTTCTTTTATTTCAGTTCCTTATTCTCTTCATTTGTTCAGATTCTATTGCTTGTGTCTCTTACCTTTCATCGAAATATAGGAGTGAGAAAGGTGTGTGTATGCATGGAGGCATCAAAATAGCGTCACCACCTCCACCTCTTCTTTTCGGTTGCATGCATTTCATTCTGTGTTGTTGATCATTTTCTGTGTGATGTGTTACTTGGTGTTAGTTAATTTAGAGTTTTGTCTATGCAATGTTTTCTGGTTTGGGTTAAGTATTAGGGTTGCATGTTGTCTCAGTTTCTTATTTAGCATTTCTTTTGAACCGCAGAGACTCGCCTTTGTTTTTATCCCATCTTTGGTTCCATCTTTCCTGCACTAACAGTGTTTGATTTGTCATCGTCGAACTCTAACTCTCATGTTATTAGCTCTCATCTCGTGAGAGTTTTGTCTCTATGTTTTGTGATCTCTTATCTCAACCGATGATCACATCCTTCAGTGAAAGAGGTTTAGCCATGACCACCCTGATGCCAGAAATAAAGTTAGCTAGTACAAATTATCATGCATGGAAAACGCACATGACCTTCATCTTTAGATTCAGACATATTTTAGATATTGCAACTAATGTCAGTTCAAAACTAGCAGCCTCTGCTCCTCAAGCTGACCAAACTACTTGGCAGACTAAAAATGAGGAAGCACTTGGTTTAATTAGGATCTCCTTAAGTCCTGAATTGTATGTCTTAATTTCTACTTGTACACAAGCTCATCAAGCTTGGGACATCCTAAAAAATACCTATGACAATGTAGATGAGACTTGCAAAATCCAGCTTCAAGACCAACTTCAAGACCTCAAGTATACCGACTTCAACTCTGTTGATGATTTCTTGCTCAAGTTTGATTCAATTAAAGTTTTACTAACTGGTTTATAAGTTCCTCTCTCTAATTTAAGGATAATCCACATAATTATTCGTAAATGTTTGCCTAGACAGTTCTAATAGTTTATTACAAATATTTACTCTCAGTTAGCTATTCCTTCTTTAGCATCTCAACTAACTTATGTTATCTTTCAAAATATGTTGCATCAAGAGGAAGCAAAATTGATTCAATTTGGCATACTTAAAACTCATGAACATGCATATGTCTCTCAAAGTCACAATAACAATAGATCTTCTAACACTAATCAAAATAACCAAAATTATCAAAGATCTAACAATACTAATAATTCAAATAATAACTCAGGCCAACAATTTAATTCTAGGCCTTCCAATAACTATCATAATAGTAATTATTCAAATAGGCCACATTGCACCTATTGCAGTAAAGATGGTCACTTAATACATAACTGTTTTAAGAAACAAAAGGATGATCAATCTAATTCTCAAAACTACTCAAATGGAAAATCTAATGGAAATCAATCTCATTCTGCTTTTACTGTCTGTTTTAATGCTTCTAAACCACTTGAATGGATTATTGATAGTGGTGCATCTCAACATGTTACATCTCATAAGGTGATTCTTTGCGACCTGATTCTATGAATAGTCATGTTTCTTTAGCTGATAATTATCGCTGTCACGTTGAAGGAACTGGTAATGTTTATGTTCCAAATGGTAAATTACATGATGTTCTTTATGTTCCTGATTTGAAAGCTAACCATATTTCTATTTTGCAATTATGTCAAGATTATAAGGTTGAGTTTCATAAAAATATCTGCCATATCATTGATCCCAATACTGATCAGATAGTTGCTAATGCTCAATTAGATGATGATAATCTCTTTAAATTTTATCAATTTGCCTCTCCTAGATATTCATTACTTACTACTATTGATTTTCACATTTGGCATGAGAGGCTAGGACATTTAAATTCTGATTATATCTCATTAATGCAAAAATAAAATATGGTAGATGGGCTACCTAAGTTTACTCCTTCCAAGTTTGATTACAATAGATGTATGAGTGGTAAAATGCATAGAGAATATTTTCCCCATAAATCATCTTAGAGAGCTAATAATAAGTTAGTTCTCATTCATAGTGATCTTTTAGGTCCTATGGAAAGTACTTCTATTTTAGGCTCTAAATATGCTTTAACTTTTGTTGATGATTATTCTCGTAGAGCTTGGATTTATTTCTTACATAGTAAAGATAAAGTCCTTGATATTTTTTCTGAATTTCATGTTTTTGTGGAAAGACAAAGTGGTTGTAAAATTCAGATTCTTAGGATTGATAATGGTACTGAATATGTTAATCATGCTTTCCATTCTTTCTTAAGATCTTTTGGTATCAAACATGAGCTTACCATTCCTTATATGCCAGAACAGAATGGTGTGGCAGAACGGAAGCATGGAACAATAGTAGAAATGGCTAAATGTTTTTTACATGCTAGAAATATGGATTATAAATTTTGGGCTGAAGCCATGGCATGTGCCACCTATATTCTTAATAGAAATCCTACTAAGGCCCTACCAAATAAAACTCCTGAAGAAGCTTGGTCAGGAAGAAAACCCAATTTGTCTCATTTATGGATTTTTGGCTCCACTGCTTATGTTCACACACCTAAATAGAAAAGGAAAAAGTTAGATCATAAATCCTCACCCCATATATTTGTTGGCTATTCTCAGAACACTAAAGGTTATAGATTTTATGATCCTCTTACTAATAAAGTTCAAATAGCTAGAGATTTCTGCATTGCTGAAAATGGTGTCCATGACTGTTCTCAAATTTTAGATTTTGATTTTAGTCACAGCAACATAGTTCTTGTGGAGGACCAACCTCCGTCTCTCAACCCTATTCCTCACATTTCTTCTCCTAATGTTTTTGTTCCTTCTATTTCTGCTCCTAATACTAAGGATAATACTAATACTCTTCAAAAGGATAATGATGAACATATAGATAGTAATGATACTCCTTCTAATGATTTTGTTCCTTCTAGTAGTAGCAGTGATGATGATGATGATGATAATAATCTGTCTACTCCTCCTAGTAATATTTATATTAATTCTAGGAGAAATCCTAAATGGTTTAAAGATTTACTTAATGAAGGTGATGATTACATTTCTAGAATGGGTGGACTTAAACCTAGAAGGATAAACTACTGCAATTATGCTCTTATGACTTCTCTCTCTAATTCTAATGATCCTCAAACTTTTTCTCAAGCTAAAAATCAACCTATAATTGGAAAACTCCTATGCAAGAAGAATATGACTCTTTGATTTCTAATAACACTTGGGATCTTGTTCCTTTACCTCATGGTAAAAATCTGGTTTCCTGTAAATGGTTATATAAAACTAAGTTAAATTCCAATAATGAAATTAGTAAATTTAAGGCTAGACTAGTTGCACCTGGCTTCTTTCAAATTGAAGGGATAGACTATAATGAAACCTTTGCTCCTATTGCTAAAATGCCTACCATTAAATTTGTTCTTGCTTTAGCTGCAAAAATGAATTGGCCTATTCACCAAATGGATGTTAAAAGTGCTTTTTTGAATGGCGATTTGCATGAAGAAATATACATGTCCCAACCTCCTGGTTTTATTCAACAAGGTAATGAACATTTAGTATGTAAACTCAAGAAGTCTATTTATGGTTTAAAACAATCTCCTAGAGAGTGGTATTCCAAAATTAATGCTTTCTTTATTCTCAAGGTTTTGAAAGAAGTAAAAATGATCGTAACTTGTATATCAAGCATACTGAAAGTGGCATTGTTATTATTATCTTATATGTTGATGATTTAATCCTTAGCTCCAGCTCTACTCCTTTACTTTTTGAAATTAAATTTCAACTCAATCAAAACTTTCAAATGACAAATTTAGGCATCTTGCACTACTTCTTAGGCATGTAAATTTGGCAAACTTCTAATGGTATATTTGTTTCTCAATCTAAGTATGCTCAAGATCTCTTACAAAGATTTGATATGACTAATGCTAATGATGTCTCTATTCCTTGTGAATTAGGAACTAAGTTAATGATATATATGAAATATCCTTTCATAAATGCTACTTCTTATAGAGAACTTGTAGGTAGTTTAATTTATCTAACCCTCACTGGACCTGATTTATCTTATAGTGTAGGCTTAGTTTCTAGATACATGTCTAAACCTCAACAATCTCAAAAGTTGCTAAAAGAATCCTAAGGTACATTAAAGGTACTCTAAATTATGCTTTATTTTATGATGCTAATGCTGATTTTACTCTTAAAGGTTATTCTGATTCAGATCTAGGAGGTGACCCCAATGATGGGATATCTACTAGTGGTTACTATTTTTTCCTTGGTTTAGGTGCAATTTCTTGGAAAAGTAAAAAGCAACAATCAGTTTCATTATGTTCTACCGAGGCTGAATATAAAGGATGTACTACTACCTCTAAAGAAGCTCTATGGCTTAGAAGAATACTTGAAGATTTGGGTCTACCTCAACAAGAACCCACACCTTTATACTATGATAATCAAAGTGCAATTGCCTTAGCAAAGAATCCAGTTTATGATGCAAGATCTAAGCACATTGCTCTCCATCATCACTTCATCAAAGAACACATTCAAGATAGAAAAGTGTCCCTCATCTTCTATAGAAGAGAAGATCAAGTTGCAAATATCTTGACAAAGCCTCTCTCTAGAGAGAAATTCTAGATTCATTGTACAAATTTGGGTTTAAAACCCTTTGATTGTAAAACCCCAAGTAAAGATTACAAGGGGGTGTTAGAATTTAATCTTTCCTTGGTAAATATGTAAGGATAAACCAAGGTATCCTATTATATTTTTCCTCTAGTCCAAGTGGGAGGACATGTCATATTTGTAATTCTTTTATTAAGGAAAATAGATATTCCTCCTTATGAGGAATCCTACACTTGTCTCGCACACTAGTGAAAAGTGGCATACATAGAAATGGGAGTTACAATGTAACTCCTTTCTCACATCTCTATTAAAAGAGATGGCTCTCCTTCTCTCTTCACATGAGATACTTCTTCTTGAACATTATTGTATGAGCTAAGGTCTCACTCACTCTCTCTCTCTCTCTCTCTCTCTCTCTCTCATTCTTAGGCATTTTTGCCACATTCATTATATCATGGGGTTTTTTTTATGCTTTTCCCCCTTCAAAATTTTGTCTCTTTTGTTTCTTTTCTCTTTGGTGAATGCTCCCAGTTTTTTGATCATTCATGGTAAATCTTCTTACTCCTTACTCATTGCATTAAACAATTTCCTATCTCTCTATATTTTGTTATTATTTTAATAGATAAAACCTATTTCCAAGATATTTATGCTCATGTTGGCTTTCACTCAATCTTAATATGTAAAGAAAACCTTGCAATCAGATGGAACGTATCTAAGGAAAAAACTTCCTTTCTTGAGTGACACATTTACCTCCTCAAGAATACCACAAGAACCCATTCAAGGGGTAGAAATCAACATGAATTTTCCTTTTGGAAACTTGGGTTTAGATCAAACTAATAAAAATGGAGGAGGCATTAACCCAAAAAATCTAGGGTCAAATAACAACAATGGAGGAGCTGGAATAGATCCTAACAATCAAGTAATTAACAACACTAACAATGGGGGCAATGGTGAACCAACTGTTGAATATGGAACCGATGAAAAGATTAATGAAGCTATACAAATTCCATACTTCATGAAGCTCATGGAAAAAGTGTTAGAAAAAGATAAGGAGAAGTACTTTCTAGACCTAGCCTGAGCAGGTCTTAAACTCCCTCATGAGTACGATGTCAATCAACTTAAGGAAAAGGAAGTTGAAGATAGTCTGATTGATATCATGAAAAAGCAATTTAAATTATTCCAATTGTAATTGGACACAATGAAGCAAAGTTGGGCTCCAAAACCCTTTTCAATAGAGGCATTGTGTCCTTTCCCATTTGACAAGAGTTTAATCATGATACCATTCCCTAGTAATGTGGTCTTTCGTAAGTATGACAAATACGAAGGAGCATCTAATCCCCAAGATCATTTAAGGGAATTTTTTGCATTGAGCTTGGAGTTCATGCATGACACTACTTAATTAATGAGGTTGTTTCCTAGAAGTTTGGGAGGCATGGCCATGGAATGGTTTTCAAAATTACCTTCGGGCATTCAAACTTTTGAAGAGTTAGCTGCTAAATTTGTAACGTATTATTCATATAATATCAAACATGAAGTTACAATGATTACCTTATGCAACACTAGGAAAAAAGAGGGAGAAGGATTCTTACTTTTCTTACAAAGATGGAGAATATTATTTGTTAGATACCCTCAAAGTGTACCAGAAAAGGAAAACATGGACATCTTTATAAATAGCTTGAGTAATGAAATGAATTATCGGTTGAAGCTAAAATGTCCTAGGTCTTTTCAAGATCTTATTGAAAATAGAGTGACTATGGAGGAGGTATTGGTTAAAAGTGGAGAACTAAAAATTTACAAGGATAAAAAGAATTACAACAACAATACCTCCAACAATAATAGCAATCAGAATAAGAATCCTCCTAACAACTATAACTAATTTGGTTTGAGAAACAACAACAAAGGTGTGGTCAATGATGGGGTTGTTGATGCTAATTTTTTGAAACCCACTCCTTTTACTCTCATGAGAACACCTACTCAAGTGAATAATGCAGATCAAGCTCCCAAAGTACCTTTTAACAATAATAACAACTTTAGGAACAATCAAGGGGCTAACAAGTCTAATCTGTTCCTTACACCATCTCCCAAGAGGACATTCACACCTTTGGGTGAACCTCTTGAGAATGCATTGAGAAATCTCATTGCTAATAAGATTATTGATTTACCTAGAGCTCAACCGTATGAACCACAAAACAAGCCCACTTGGTGGAAGGAGTCTAGTTGTAGTACCTCCATATTTTGCTTTTAGTTTTTTAGATGCCATACTCTTTTACACCACATTGATGTGTGCAAATTTTATTATGTCAGTGACTATTGATGATTTGGATTATGATTATAATTATGTGATGTCATATTTAGATGTTGATATTATCATGTGGCGATGTTTTATGTTTTAATTGGATTATCATGTACTTACCCCATACTAGCATGTGTATGGTGTTCATATGTATTATCTATTTTATGTGTCTGTATGGTAGAGGGTGGAGGTGTAGTTACTTGCTTTGTCAAGATCCACATGACTGACTGTACCCTACCATTGTTTGTCATTTGTTATATGTACATACTTTGATTTGTGATGATAGGTTTGCAGGTACAGGGCATCGTCTTCCCTAAATTTTTAGGAGTGAGCGTGCCCATAAATACTCATCTCAATGGTAAAGAGGGGAGGTAATAGATGGACCCAAAACCCTTTCCTAAGCCCATTTATCCTAATTGTTGGATAAGTATCTGTTGACTACCCTACCCGGATTTGTCAAGGTGACAAAGTTTGTGGTTCCCTATTTTGAGTTTGTATGTTTATCTGATGATCCTCTTTTATTGCAGTTTGAATATGTGATTTTCTATAGTTATGGAATTTAATATTATAACTGAAAAATAGTATTAAATTTATTTCCTATGTTATTGTATGATTATTAATTAATTAAAAATCAAATATTAGGATATTTGGTTTTAATTAATTAATTACATGAAAATATAATTTAATATTGTCCATTAGATATTAAATTAATAGATTGCATGATTTAATGATGTTGGAATATTAAATTATTTAATAATGGATTTTAATATTAGCATGTGTTTTATTAAGTTTGAATATGTCATTTTTCAAAAAGGAGTCAATTTGTCTTTAGGAGACTAAGATGAGTTGTGCATAAAAATATGTATTTTTAATTAATAATTAGTATTTTCTTTCAACATTAAGAGAGGGAGTTTGAATAGGAGATGTCCTATGAGTCATCTAGGGTTTTCATGAATGGTGGAGTTGAATCCCTAATAGGGGGATTTTGCATTCATTTGGAGTTAATCAGGTTGTTGGAGATTTTTGGAGAGAGCTTTTGGAGACATTTTTGTGTTCTTGAGTTTTTGTGTATGTGATTGAGCTTTGGGGAAAGATTGCTTTGGATTTGGAATTGGCTTGGCTTGCATTGTTGATTCAGATCTGCAGGGCTGAGTATTCATCTGATAGAATTGGGAGGTTCAACATTCTACAAGCTTTCTAATTCAGTTTCTAGCATTAGAATTGAGGTAGGGGTTTGAGGAACTTTCCTGTGATTTTATCTGTAGACTTTCAACAATTTTCTTATGTTTGATTTGGTTTATAGATTTAGATCTGTTATCTATTTATCCTTTCAATTCGAGGTTTAAAAAACTCGTAGGACTGTCATTTCATATTTTTATATAAACTTGGCATAGTAGGGTTATGCTGTCAAATTTTTGGGAGAAAATTCATCCTAGAACACATAGAAAATGAAAAATTAATCTCTATATAGTTAGTACTATAGTGTGGCTGAATTAAATAAATGGGTTGATGTCAAAAATTCAATTTGGGTGAAAAATTACCATTCTGGAAAAAAATTCCATTCTTTGTTAAAAAAACATAGTAAAAAAAAAATATTACCACAGTTTAAAAAAAAACATAGGTTTTAAAAAATACATTAGGAAATGCTTTTGTATTGCAACAATAGTTGGTTAAAACAAAACAAGAAAAGACAAAAAAAAAACCATGTGTGTGAAAAGTGGGAAATTTCCATTTCTAGAAAAACACCCTCCTGTACAGTTCTTTCCATTTTTGAAAATAATCTAATTTTAAATTTTTATTTTATGTGCATGTCAAGAGAAACAAAAGAAAAACATTAGTTTCTTTTTTATTTTTAAAATATATTAAGGAAAGTTTTAAAAAATTCATTGAATGCAAATTTAGTTTTTTGAAACTTATGTTTGAAGATTTTATAGAAAAAAAGTTAATAATGAAAAAAGGTCTTAAAAATTTTATATTATAAAATTTTTTGATTGGATTGAGAGGGGCATGGGATCCCAACCTCGTACCCCCCTTTTGGCAGGCTCTGCAGCCACCGGCGGTACCACGGTACCGTCGACAAAGTCAGGCTCTGCCGGTGGTGTCGTGGGTGTCGTGCGATGGGGCAATCCCACTAGTGGCATGATAACCATAGTGTTTCCCCTTTTCGATGCAACAGTTATACTTCTTTTCGCATGGTTTGTTATAATAAAATTTGTTTACTTTTAATTTTGTTTTATTAAATTTGTTTAATTTAAATTTTGTTATATTAAATTTGTTTTTAATGAAATTTGGATAGTATGTTAATTAATAAATTGTTAAGAATTAAATGTATTAATCTATTAGATTTGTTAGTTTATTATTATTAAATGGTTTTAATAAATTTTACTAATAAAAAAAACAATTGATATTAATTTTTTTATTATTAGTTGTGATTAACTAATATTATTTTATGTAAACAATAATTTTATTGGTAAGATTCATTTGGTATTGGCAAAATTTGCTAATGGGATTATTAGGAATTTTGTTCAATAATAGAAAAAGAAGATATGGCTTAGAATAAAAATAAAAATTATTATTTTATCTTGAAGTTATTGTACTATGTAAACTAGGTATGTTACTAAACTTCATATAGTAAAATGACGAATCTTATCGTATTGCTTATTTAGTATTGTGCATTTGAGTGATTCTATATTTGTATATGCATCTTTATATACTGAAATTGGTTGTTTTATACAATAAGATTTTATCTTTCCTACTTGTTGGGTTTATCAGTTTTATGGGATCTAGATGACCTAGGAGAGACAGAGGCTTGGGAATTATCTATTTGTTCATGTTGTATCTTATGTTTGGCATGAGTGTGTACTATTTATATTTCCATTGACTTTATAGGCTCTTGTTGTATTATATGATTCAGTGATTATGTTTATGTAGTCAATCCTGGTTTCTGTGATGATTCTGGATGTATGACTATCTATTTTATTTGAGATTTGATCTAGGAGAGATCTATGAACCTAGGGTAGTTTACCTAGATATGTGATAGGAGGTGGCTTGCAATAAGCGTCAGGGCCCACAAGTGGCTGCCAGGATCACTTATTGTAAGTTATTGTAATCAAGTGAAAACCTAATATAACATTGAGAGATATTAAAATGAACCTAATAAGATAGTTTCTTCTCCCATGCTCGAGTGCTAGTACAGACTGAGGTGAGGATGAGATGATGCTTGCCGCCTATTGAGGTGTGTGTTCTGGCATAGTCATTGGCTTTGTCTGCATGAGAAGACATTCATACCATGTATGGTCACTTGAGTGTTAGGATCCAGAGAGATTACCAGGATGAGACTCAAGGTTTAGACATACATGATGACACCTTCCTACACATAGTCTAGTTATGCTACATGTGTCAGTTGCCTCTGGATTAGTGAGTCATACCTTTCACTATACATGTTGACCTTGAGTTAGTGAGCTATTAGGATTCCTTTCCTAGTGGTATTTCCTAATTTGACTTGATTATCTGATTAGGGTTCGATGTTATCTCCTTAGCATCGTGGGGTAGATCTTTGTGGTTCTACACGGACGGGTGGTAGTGATTCTTTACCATTCAAGATTCGACGTCCTAGTGTTGGTGCTTGATGGTGTCTTGCAGTTGGATTCCTTATGTTATTTCTTCATTGATGTTCTTTGTATATATTCTTTAATGTAAATCTTGTATTAGAGTATCGCATGTGATACCTAATCTGGATATTGTAATTAATTTGTTAGAGTGATTACTGCATACCCTATGACATGTACAATGGATGTATGTTTATTAGGACTCATGGTTATTCATGAAATGTAATCATTATGATGTAATTGTTGTATTTAATTTATGAAATCTTTGTTGATGTTATTAAATAAGTTATGTTACAAAGTAATACTACCTCATGGGACTCATTAGATTTGTAACCTGTATTTACGATGTGTGTTATGTGAGTTAATGGTTAATACTTTCATGTGATTGTATATCTTAATTGTAAACTTTAGGAAAAAAAATTGTTCACCAAACTTATTATCATGTTCTAGGTTAGTTTCTTTTGGGTTCCCTAGTGGGGTGTTACATTTGGTATCAGAGGGGAGTTTCTACACTAGGAACTCTGGGTATGTATGCTCATTAGGTTTTCTATGTATAGTTTAAACTTGAAAACAAAACTTAGACATATAACATATCTGTTTTCAGACTATTATTTTGTGATCATCTTGTCTTGGTTTATGTTTTGATCTATGTTGTGAGATTTTGTTGGTTTCTTTATGTTGCAGGAATCATGCCTGAAACTAGAGTAGCCAGAGGCTAAGATAGAGGTAGGTCTGGTAGACATGGAAGGGGAAGGCAACCTAGCCCTCCACCAGTGTTAAGCAAGTCAATAACCATCAAGAGTCAAGAGAGGAATAGGGAGATGACCATCAGGGTGAGTCTGATGGGCTCGATACTAGCTAGCTCCTTTAGGCTATCCTTACTCATCTTGGTCCTAATCAGGATAGAGTAGATCAGGATGGTTCACATCATTGCCAGAGGGATGAAGGAGAGAGAGAGAGGGAAAGATCCAAGAGTCCTCTAAAGAGTAAATTCACTGTGGATCCTTTAGTGGTGGTAGAAAACCATATGAGGGACCTTATGAGGGGATGACCTATTCCCTTTGATGGGAAGAGTACAGGACTTGAGGTTTAGACATGGTTGATAGCCTTGGAACAAAGTTTCACCATGCACCCATTTAGCAGTAATACCAGAGCTAGATATGTTGTGAAACAGCTCACAGATTTTGCAGTTGTATGGTGGAGGATTGAGGAGGAGAAGATGGGTCTTCAGATAGACACAGTCACATGGAAGTTGTTCTTGGAGCATTTTTTAGAATGTTTCTTTTCTAATCAGTGGAGGAAATAGAGGGCTGATGAGTTTCATAATTTGAGACAGTGAGTGAATATGAGAGAAAATTCTTTAAGCTCAAATAGTATGCTAGATTTGGACATGACATAGCTTTACTGGTACAACACTTTGTCAGGGGGTTGAATGCCCACATTATTGGAGAGGTCTTACTCTTTGAGCCTAAGACCCTTAGGGAAGTGGTTGTGAAGGCTACACTCATAGAGGCTAACATAGCCTCAGGCCATGGTCGGTATTTAGGTGTTTTAGTAGGTGGACCCTCAGGTTCAGGTTATAGAGGGAATTAGTCTCATGGTGGTGGGAACTTCAAGAAGTCATCGAAATTCTATAGAGGTAACCAAAACCAGTAGAAGGTTAAGTCACCTCCACCTCCTTCTACTCAGAGTGGTGGTTCTCATTCTAGGAACTTCTGAAATGGCAAGTGCTTTAAGCACAATCAGATCACTCAGCTAGCTCAGAGTGCTCAGCAGAGCATTAGCAGAGGTAGCTTCTAGCAGTCTAGTGCACCTTCTGGTGGGAAAGGCAATTTTAGGAGCACAGGTTGTTTCACTTGCAGGTAGTTTGGACACATTGCTTTGAATTGTCCACAACGCCCACCTCATTTTTCTTCACAGAGATCAGTGGCTTCTGAGCCCATAGTGGGTGATGCAGGCTAAGGTCATAGAGTGTTTGCAGCATTGGATTAGCGACAGGAAGATCATCAAGGCATAGTAGTAGAGACTACAGGTACTATTCGAGGTATACCCATCTCTATTTTATATGACTCTAGTGCTACTAATTATTTTATTTCTCCACATTTAGTTGAGCATTGTGGGTTAGTGGCTGCAAAGCAAGATAGTAGTTGGCAAGTGGAATTAGCCTTAGGAGTTAGGGTTGTAGCAGGATCTTTGGTTCCTAAATGTGAGCTGAATTTGGGCAAATTCACTACCTCAGTAGATCTATGTGTGATTCCTTTGGGATTATATGGGGTCATTTTGGGTATGGATAGGCTAGGAGCTCATGGAGCTAGCATCGATTGTAGGAAGAAGACCATCAATTGCAAGGATGATGAGGGCAAGGAGTATTAGATAGTGGGTATCCCACATTCTATTTCTCTTCGGATGATATCTACTAGGCAACTTAAGCATTGTATGCGAAAGGGTTTCCAGATGTTTGCAATGACTCTAAATGAGATTGATGAAGAGGAGAGCAAAGACAAGACCCTATATCATCCTGTAATGTAGGAATTTCTTGATGTCTTTCTGAAAGAGATTCCAGGTATGCCACCTAAGCATGACATCAATTACCAGATCAAGCTTGTTCCAGGAGCTGAGCCTATCTCTAGAGCTCCATACCGGATGACTACTCATGAGTTGAGTGAGCTTAAGCTTCAACTGGAAGAGTTATTGGCAAAGGGTAGCATTAGACCTAGTGTTTCTCCATGGGGAGCACCAGTCCTCTTTGTTAAGAAGGATGGATCTTTATGCTTGTGTATTGACTATAGACAGTTGAACAAGGTAACGATAAAAAATAGATATCCTTTGCCATGCATTGATGACCTTTTTTATCAGATTAAGGGAGCCAAGGTGTTCTCTAAAATTCATCTAAAGTCAGGGTATCATCAGTTGTGGATTCATGATGCAGATATTCATAAGACTGCATTCCATACATGATATGGGCATTATGAGTTCATAGTAGTACCTTTTGGCTTGATGAATGCTCCATCGGTGTTCATGTGCTTAATGAATAGAGTGTTTCATGAGTACTTGGATCAATTTTTTTTGGTCTTCTTGGATGACATATTGATTTATTCTAGATCCATAGAGGAGCATGAGGAACATCTTATACAGGTACTGTAGTGTTTGAGGGAAAATCAACTCTATGCTAACACAAAGAAGTGTGATTTCTTTTAGACAGAGATTTAGTATCTTGGTCATATGATTTTAGGAGAAGTTATCTTGGTAGATCCTTCAAAGATTCAGGCAATTATGGAGTGGCTAGCACCCACTAATGTATCTGAAGTCTGTAGTTTCATGGGTTTGGCTGGATATTACCGCAGATTTGTCAAGGACTTCTCTAGGGTTGCACGTCCTATCACCTCATTGTAGAGGAAAGGGAAGAAGTTCATTTGGATAGAGAAGTGTGAGGAATATTTCCAGAAGCTTAAGGGGTGTTTGACTAGTGCCCCTATTCTAGCAGTGCCTGATCCAGCTAGAGATTTTTTTGTTTACACTAATGCATCATTAGAGGGTATTGGAGCAGTCCTCATGCAGGAAGGATGAGTGATTGCATATGAGTCTCACAAATTGAAGGATCATGAATTGAATTATCCTACACATGTTCTTGAGTTGGCAACAGTAGTCCATGCTTTGGTTAGATGGAGACATTTCCTATTAGGGCACTATTTTGAGCTACATAGTGATCACCATAGTCTCCATTACATATTTACCCAACCTAATTTGAATGCTAGATAGAAAAGGTGGATGGAATTCCTATGTGAGTATGATTTTGAGATCAAATACATCTAGGGTAAAGAGAATGTGGTAGTAGATGCTTTGAGTCACAAGAGGAAGATTGTTTCAGCTATGACTCTTAGCATGGATTTGAGGAGTAGGATTCTTCAATCACTTCCCAAAGATACTTTGTATCAGGAGGTGAGTTCAGTGATTGAGTTAGGTAGACCATTGGAGGGTAGGTTCTTATTATTTTTCTTGGAGTCTGATGGACTTATGCGATACAAGGGCCATATATATGTACCCCGATTGGATGACTTGCATTCATTGGTTTTATCAGAGGCTCATTGTGCACCTTATTTGGCACATCCTAGTGTCAAGAAGATGCATGTGGACTTACAAAAGCTTTATTATTGGCCTAGCATGAAACATGACATTGTGGATTTTGTGGCTAGATGTCTAGAGTGCTAGAGGGTCAAGGTAGATAATCAGCATCCAACAGGGCTTTTATAGCCTAATCTCATTCCATCTTGGAAGTGGGATATTATTTCTATGGACTTCATTGTTTGATTGCCTATGAATCCTCATATACATGATGCTATCATGGTGACCGTTGATCAGTTGTCTAAGGTGGCACACTTTTCTCCCATGAGATCTTCTTATACATCGGCTTCTATGGCCAGGGTCATCATGTAGGATATAGTGAGACTTCATGGAGTTCCACATAAGATTATCTCTAATCGAGATCCTATTTTTACATCTACATTTTGGACTTTACTACAACATGATCTTGGTGCTCAGTTGAATTTTAGTTCAGCATATCACCATAAGAGAGATGGTCAGATAGAATAGGTTAATCAGGTGTTGGAGGATATGTTGAGAATGTATGTCATGGATAGACAGACTCACTGGGAGGATTATTTGTATCTAGTGGAGTTTGCTTATAATAATGGATATCATAGTTCCGTTAGCATGTCACCCTTCCATGCACTGTATGGATGTCCTTGTCATACACCATTGAGCTGGCACAGATTGGAGGATTTTATTGTTATTGGTCCAGATATGCTTCATGACATGGAGTAGTAGGTGATTCATATTCGAGAGCATTTGGTTACTGCACAAGACAGACAGAAGAAGTATGAAGATGCTCACCGGATTGATAGGCAGTTTGTAGTTGGGGACAGAGTATTCTTGAGAGTGCATCCATGGAAGAGTCTAATCCGATATGGAAAGGGTTTGAAGTTGGCACCTCGATTTGTTGGTCCTTTTGAGATCTTAGAGAGGATAGGTCCAGTTGCATACCATCTTGCTTTTCCACCCATCTTATCATGCATTCATGATGTATTCCATGTTTCAGTACTTAGATGATATATTCTAGATGTTACACATGTACTTGATTGGAATGCTTTGTAGGTGAAGGATGGGCAGTTAGCTTTGGAGCCCATACGTATCCTATAGCATTAGGATTTGATCCTTAGGGGTTGAACCGTCGACCAAGTAAGGGTCCAATGGGATCCAAATGATGAGACAACAGCTACTTGGGAGGATGCAGCTAGATTTTGAGAATCTTATCCCTACTTGTTTGTAGGCTTCCAGGAGTAAGCCTAATACAAGGGGGGGTGGATGTAGTACCTCCATATTTTGCTTTCAATTTTTTAGATGCCATACTCTTTTAGGCCACATTATTGTGTGCAAATTTTATTATGTCAATGACTATTGATGATCTGGATTATGATTATGATTATGTGATATCATATTTAGATGTTGATATTATCATGTGGCAATGTTTTATGTTTTAGTTGGATTATCATGTACTTACCCCATACTAGCATGTGTATGGTGTTCATATGTATGTATCTATTTTATGTGTCTGTATGGTAGAGGGAGGAGGCATAGTTACTTTCTTTGTCAAGATCCACACGACCAACCATACCCTACCATTGTTTTTCATTTATTTTATGTACATGCTTTGATTTGTGATGAGAGGTTTGCAGGTACAGGGCATCATCTTCCCTGAATTGCCAGGAGTGAGCATGCCCATAAATACTCATCTCAATTGTAAAGAGGGGAGGTAACAGATGGACCCAAAACCCTTTCCTAAGCCCATTTATCCTAATTGTTGGATAAGTATCTGTTGACTAACCTACCCAGATTTGTCAAGGTGACAAAGTTCATGGTTCCCTATTTTGAGTTTGTATGTTTATTTGATGATCCTCTTTTATTGCAGTTTGAATATGTGATTTTCTATAGTTATGGAATTTAATATTATAACTGGAAAATAGTATTAAATTTATTTCCTATGTTATTGTATGATTATTAATTAATTAAAAATAAAATATTAGGATATTTGGTTTTAATTAATTAATTGCGTGAAAATATAATTTAATATTGTCCATTAGATATTAAATTAATAGATTGCATGATTTAATGATGTTGGAATATTAAATTATTTAATAATAGATTTTAATATTAGCATGTGTTTTATTAAGTTTGAATATGTCATTTTTCAAAAAGGAGTTAATTTGTCTTTAGGAGACTAAGATGAGTTGTGCATAAAAATATGTATTTTTAATTAATAATTAGTATTTTCTTTCAACATTAAGAGAGGGAGTTTGAATAGGAGATGTCCTATGAGTCGTCTAGGGTTTGCATGAATGGTGGAGTTGAATCCCTAATAGGGGGATTTTGCATTCATTTGGAGTTAATCAGGTTGTTGGAGATTTTTGGAGAGAGCTTTTGGAGACATTTTTGTGTTCTTGAGTTTTTGTGTATGTGCTTGAGCTTTGGGGAAAGATTGCTTTGGATTTGGAATTGGCTTGGCTTGCATTGTTGATTCAAATCTGCAGGGCTGAGTATTCATCTTACAGAATTAGGAGATTCAACATTCTACAAGCTTTCTAATTCAATTTCTAGCATTGGAATTGAGGTAGGGGTTTGAGGAACTTTCCTGTGATTTTATCTATAGACTTTCAGCAATTTTCTTATGTTTGATTTGGTTTATAGATTTAGATATGTTATCTATTTATGCTTTCAATTTGAGGTTTAGAAAACTCATAGGATTGTCATTTCATATTTTTATATAAACTTGGCATAGTAGGGTTATGCTATCGAATTTTAGGGAGAAAATTCATCTTAGAACACATAGAAAATGAAAAATTAATCTCTATATAGTTAGTTCTATAGTGTGGCTGAATTAAATAATTGGGTTGATATGAAAAATTCAATTTGGGTGAAAAATGACCATTCTGGAAAAGAATTCCATTGTCTATTAAAAAAACACAGTAAAAAAAAAATATTACCACAGTTTTAAAAAAAACATAGGTTTTAAAAATACATTAGGAAATGCTTTTGTATTGCAACAATAGTTGGTTAAAACAAAACAAGAAAAGACAAAAAAAAACCATGTGTGTGAAAAGTGGGAAATTTCCATTTTCGAAAAAACACCCTCCTGTACAGTTCTTTCCGTTTTTGAAAATAATCTAATTTTAAATTTTTATTTTCTGTACCTATCAAGAGAAACAAAAGAAAAACATTAGTTTCTTCTTCTTCTTTTTTAAATATATTAAGCAAAGTTAAAAAAAAATCATTGAATGCAAATTTAGTTTTTCGAAACTTATGTTTGAAGATTTTATAGAAAAAAAGTTAATAATGAAAAAAGGTCTAAAAATTTTATATTATAAAAAAATTTGATTGCATTGAGAGGGGCACGGGATCCCAACCCTGTACCCCCCTTTTGGCAGGCTCTACGGCCGCCGGCGGTACCATGGTACCATCATAGAGCGGGGCTCTGCTGATAGCACCATGGGTGTCGTGCGGTGCGGCAGTCCTGCTAGTGGCACAGTAACCACAGTGTTTCCCCTTTTCCACACGGCAGTTATACTTCTTTTCGCATGGTTTATTATAATAAAATTTGTTTAATTTAAATTTTGTTTTATTAAATTTGTTTAATTTAAATTTTGTTATATTAAATTTGTTTTTAATGAAATTTAGATAGTATGTTAATTAATAAATTGTTAAGAATTAAATGTATTAATCTATTAGATTTGTTAGTTTATTATTATTAAATGGTTTTAATAAATTTTATTAATAAAAAAAACAATTGATATTAATGTTTTTTTATTATTAGTTGTGATTAACTAATATTATTTTATGTAAACAATAATTTTATTGGTAAGATTCATTTGGTATTGGCAAAATTTGCTAATGGGATTATTAGGAATTTTGTTCAATAATAGAAAAAGAAGATATGGCTTAGAATAAAAATAAAAATTATTGTTTTATCTTGAAGTTATTGTACTATGTAAACTAGGTATGTTACTAAACTTCATATAGTAAGATGATGAATCTTATCGTATTGCTTATTTAGTATTTGTGCATTTGAGTGATTCTATATTTGTATATGCATCTTTATATACTGAAATTGGTTGTTTTATACAATAAGATTTTATCTTTCCTACTTGTTGGGTTTATCAGTTTTATGGGATCTAAATGACCTAGGAGAGACAGAGGCTTGGGAATTATCTATTTGTTCATGATGTATCTTATGTTTGGCATGAGTGTGTATTGTTTATATTTCTATTGACCTTATAGGCTCTTGTTGCATTATATTATTCAGTGATTATGTTTATGTAGTCAATCCTGGTTTCTGTGATGATTCTGGATGTATGACTATTTATTTTATTTGAGATTTGATCTAGGAGAGATCTATGAGCCCAGGGTAGTTTACCTAGATATGTGATAGGAGGTGGCTTGCAATAAGTGTCAGGGCCCACAAGTGGCTACCAGGATCACTTATTGTAAGTTATTGTAATCAAGTGAAAACCTAATATAACATTGAGAGATATTAAAATGAACCTAATAAGATAGTTTCTTCTCCCATGCTCGAGTGCTAGTACAGACTGAGGTGAGGATGAGATTATGCTTGCCGCCTATTGAGGTGTGTGTTCTGGCATAGTCATTGGCTTTGTCTGCATGAGAAGACATTGATACCATGTATGGTCACTTGAATGTTAGGATCCAGAGAGATTATCAAGATGAGACTCAAGGGTTAGATGTACATGATGACACCTTCCTACACATAGTCTAGTTATCCTACATGTGTCAGTTGCCTTTGGATTAGTGAGTCATACCTTTCACTATACATGTTGACCTTGAGTTAATGAGCTATCAGGATTCCTTTCCTAGTGGTATTTCTTGATTTGACTTGATTATCTGATTGGGGTCTGATGTTATCTCTTCAGCATGGTGGGGTAGACCTTTGTGGTTCTACATGGATGGGTGGTAGTGATTCTTTACCATTTGAGATTCAACGTCCTGGTGCCGGTGCTTGATGGTGTCTTGCAGTTGGATTCCTTATGTTATTTCTTCATTGATGTTCTTTGTATATATTCTTTAATGTAAATCTTGTATTAGAGTATTGCATGTGATACCTAATCTGGATATTGTAATTAATTTGTTAGAGTGATTACTGCATACCCTGTGACATGTGCAGTGGATGGATGTTTATTAGGACTCATGGTTATTCATGAGATGTAATCATTATGATGTAATTGTTGTATTTAATTTATGGAATCTTTGTTGATGTTATTAAATAAGTTATGTTAGAAAGTAATACTACGTCATGGGACCCATTAGATTTGTAATGTGTATTTACAATGTGTGTTATGTGAGTTAATGGTTAATGCTTTCATGTGATTGTATATCTTAATTGTAAACTTTAAGAAAAAAAATTGTTCACCAAACGTAGTATCATGTTCTAGGTTAGTTTCTTTTGGGTTCCCTGGTGGGGTGTTACACTAGTCATTGTGAATACCACAGAAATAGAGGACATACAACAAATGATTGCTTGGAGTTGAAAAATGTGGTACAAGATTTCATTGAAAATGGTGTGATCCATATAGAAGGTCCTCAAGACAATGAGGATCACATGGCATTTAAGCAACCTTTTTATAATCATGATAAGGGTGAATCTTCCAATTTGAATAAACAAGGCAACAATAATGTCAATTTTCCTCATTGTTATGATAAAATTATCAACACATTATCCAAACATGAGCATGTTGTCAATGTTGTTGTAATCAAGGAACACCCTAAAAAGGAAGCATCTTATGCTATCACTAGGGGGAAAACTTCAAGGATTACCCTACAAGGGGTTGATCCTAAACCTATTAGTCCTAGACCATCAAGTATTTTGGCTAAACAACCATCTACAAAAACAAAGCCATATAATTTGGTGGAAAAATTACAAAAGACTCCGGCACAAATTTCTATTTTGGAGTTGTTAAAATTATCTCCAAATCACAAGGAGATCTTTCAAAAGGCCTTATTGGAGACTAATGTTCCTATTAACTTGGACGAAGAAAAATTTCAAAACATGGTGGGACACCTCATTGCACCACATTGTCTCTCATTTTTGGAGCAAGATGATATGTCCATCACTCATCCTCAAAATTTTCCATTGCATATAGAAGTCCTCATTCAAAGACATAGGGTTAAGAGATTTCTCATAGATGGAGGAGCTGGTCTTAATATTTTCACTTTAAACCTTGTCAAGTCCTTAGGTTTATCTGAATCTTCTATTGATCCTAAGAAGCAAATTACCATTAAAGCTTATGATGAGGAGGAGATATCTTCAAAAGGCATGATTGTCTTACCTATTCAAGTTGGGCCTATAAAAAAGGACACCATATGTCAATTCCTAGACATGAAGTTAACTTATAACATCTTATTGGGGAAGCCATGGATACATAAGATGCAAGCAGTTCCTTCTACATAACATCAATGTATAAAATTTCCACACATGGGAGAAGAAATCACAATTGGAGGGGATTCAAATCCTTTTCAATATTGTAGCACATTGAAGCCTTTTCATGAATTATTTATTCCTCATAATAGTGAAGGGATTGTTCCAAATAATATCATTGTAGAACCTAAAGGTGATAATCCTAAGTTAACATCAAATGTTACGTCTACCTCAAACCCTATTCAAACTAACTCAACTACGTCGACTAAGGAAAAGGAAAAAGTGAGTTATGAGGGTCCAATTGCAAATGAGAATTCAAGCAAAACATCCACACTAGAGGTAGAACATTCTAAACCTACCAAAGAGGAGAGATTCAAAGCTAAAGAAGACCATTATAATCAAATGAGTGAGATGATGCACAAGTTTGAAAAACAATGTAGAATCAATTCTAAAGGAGTAGGGGAATATTTTGTTTCCCTATTTGATTTACCTACTTCCCCAAAAACACATGGAAAACCATCCAAGGAACATCCTCCTCACAAATACAACTCTCATTTTGTAAGAGAGATTGATAAGTCAGCACTTGAGAAAGAAGACAATGAGGTTCTACAATGGCTTTACAAAGATGAAAGTGATACTTCAAATAACCCCGTGGAAAGAATTCAACACATCAATATCCAAACTGACCAATATGGAAAGGGGTTTGAAATTATGCAAAAAATGGGGTATAAGGGAAGAGGACCCTTAGTTATGAGAAATAGAGGTTTTCTTGAACCTATTGAACCTTCTTGGAGATCAAAGGAAGAAAAATCAGGAATAGGTTATCAACACAAACGAGAAAGTTCTAGCCCTATGCATGATTTTTATGAGCAAGTGAATGTGGTAGAGTCTGATATTGATAGTGATGATTCTAGAGAATATGAGTGGGATTCTTTATTTGAAGACTCTTGCCATGACAAAGAGATTTTCATAATGAATTCTTATACTAATGTTCCTGTAGACACCTAAAAATCCTTTAAAAGATAAAGTATTTTTATTTTTTGAAAAACCCTTGATGACATCATCATTTGTTAATTAATTAATTATTTAATTAATTAATATATTTTTATGCCATTACTTTCCTTTATTTTAATTAAACATCTTTAATTAAATAATCTTTCCCCAAACCACTTAAAACAATTTTAAGTAATTTTCCTCTCTTTATTGAATCAATATTCAATAAATGATGTCACATTCCCTAAATAAATTTTATATTTATTTAAAGCCTCAAAAACCTAGAATCTTCTAACCTTTTCTAGACCCTTCTAAACTTCCCTAAACCTATTTAGGAGATGTTTCCTACATTTCTTAGCCTAATCCAAGTCTCCTTGACTTTCTAGTCAAACCCTCCCCCTAATGAGCCTTACAGACTCATTTAAGCCTCTTACACACTCATTTAAGGCTCTTATAGCCTCATGAATGAAATCTTCAACCCAAAAGCCTTTTGAAATAAATAAACATTTATTTATTTTCTAAACTCCTAAATATCCTAGAAAGCCCTAGACTCTTCTAGAAAGTCTTCAATCCTTATCCTTATCCTTGATTCAAACCCCTAACCTTACCTCTAACCTTGACTCAACCTCCTAACCCAAGCCCTTCCCAAATCCTATAAATACCCTCACTTCCTAAGAGCAAATAACCAATTCACTTTCAATTCATAGTAATGTTATAATGCTAGAATAGTTCTAAATCTTTAAAGCTTTCATACTAATTGTTAGATTTCATCCATTTTCATGCTTTCATAGCTCATCATAGCTTAGAATAATGGATAAATATTAGTTTCTTTCATTGTTCTTCATAGCTTTTTCCATCATATCACATTTACTTTGGATTAAAATCAATCTAGAATAATCATCTTTGCATTCAATTTCTATCTTAGCATCATTTTGAGTTCTTGAAGCCTTAGGGGCAATTTTGGGTGTTCTACCTAACATTGTGCCATTTTTGGGGTTTTAATGAATCTCAATCCCTTTTAGAGTTCATTAAGAATATGCTCCAAGTTCTTAAAGAGCACATCCACATCCCTCTCATTGAAGCAAATCAAACAGTGTTGTATAGTGCTTGTTTAAGCAACAATCTTGAGGTGGTTGGGTTTTGTTTCCATTGTCTTGGCTTTTTATGATTCTTGAACATGTTAGATTAGTTTTAATGTTTGAGTGTTTTAGCCTTTCAAGATAGGTTAATAGGTTCCAAATTCCCTAGCCTACATTCTGGCATGCCCGGTGGGACCCACTTCACAGGTTCATTCAACATCTCAATCATTTTTGCATTTTTTGGAAGATTTGGAGCTTGAAGGTGGAGGAAATAGCTAGATTCATTATCTTGTCTATAAACACACCTTTCTTCTACTTCTGTCTATTCACCTTTCTTCTATTTCTAAGAAACTTGCCTTAGTCTTCCAAAAAAATCCCTAAAAAATCTCATTTTTGACAAAAAAACATGTATTTTCTGTATAAAAATACCATGTAATATATTTAAAATTGTTAGAGGATTGCATTTGGTAAATCCAGGATAGCATCTAGGATTCTAAATCGCATCTAGGGCCTACACCATTTCCTGGATCACATCTGGTAAATTTAGGGTAGCATCCGGGATTCTGGATTGCATCTAGGAATCACACCATTTCCTGGATCGCATCTGGTAAATTCAAGGTAGCATCTGGGATTCAAGATAGCATCTAGTAAATTTAGGATAGAATCTAGTAAATTTACGGTAGCATCTAGTAAATTTAGGGTAGCATCTAGTAAACAGGATAGCATCCGGGAACACTTCAATTTGGGGTAAAAATGAACAAAACAAAGGCATAAACATCTTATTTTAGTGCTTAAAATGAATCCCCAAATCACTCTTGAATGCATTAAAGACTAAAAACTTGCAAAATCTTCTAACAAACAAACAAAATCAATCGAATCATTTGCATCCTTGCAACATCAAGGTTTTAGATGCATCCGTGCAAAGTAGGGATCATTTTGGTGCTTAAAAGGAACTTTCAAATCATGCATTTCATGTCTAAAGGACATTCAAAAAATCAATCGTAAACATGCACAAATCCATCCCAAAAACTTTGGTCATCTTCTTGCAAAAATCTTGAATGCCTTCTTTTTCAAATTTCATGCATCAAAGCTAAATTAGGAACTTATCTTTTGGAGCTAAAAATCAAAGAAAAGGTCAAAACAAATCTTGAGTGAAATTAAGGAAATGAATCTAAGTCCAATTGAGTCATTATCATTTTGAAAATCAAACACACTCTTGAATGCATTAAACTGAAAGAACAAGCATCCCTATTCCTTCTTTTTTCAATTCAAGCAAAATGCAAAATCAAATCTTGAATGACTTCAGGATCAAAACAAAGCACTTTTCAAAGTTCTAAAGCAACACGCAAACTCAATCTCGAATGCTCAAAGAAAAGAACTTGCAATCGCTCAAATGTTTACTTTTTAAAGAAAGAACAACTCAAAATCTAAACACTTGTGTCTTCAAAAGTTTTCAATTCAATCACAATTAATCAAATTTTGGGAAAAGAACTCTTCATGATGCGCATCTAGGAGTCTTTCATTTTTTTGCAAAATCCTTGTTAGAATAAGTAACATTAGACACTTGAACTTAGACAAGTTCACTTCTTTTTACTTTTAGTGAGGCCTATTTGGGGAGAAAAGTGCTTCCTCTCTGGAGAATGACCTCAAACTAGTATCTTCCCCGACCAGTATAGAAATAAAGCACTGAGAAAACTATCGCTTATATCCCCTCAAGCTCATGTGAGGTATGTTGATGGTAGCTCAGGGTAGGTGAATAATCCCTACTATTTCAGCATGGTCAACTAGGCTCTTAAGTGAGTCACATGCGTACAAACTGATTGGGGGGACTCTACAGAAAAATTACAAACTGGTTAAAATAGAGGCTACCCTATCCACATCTGAAGGTATCAGAATCCTTTTGCAAGGACCGATCCAAGGGGTTTACCAAATCACCTCAAGATTACTCACCATTTGTATCCCCTTCTAGGGGGTACCAAGTTGTGGGCAAGGATTTTGATACTCACCTTCCTTAGGTAGATCTGCTTGAAGTGATTGACAGTCAAAGACTCTATGAAAACACTTGTTGAAACATACACATTTCAAAGCTTTTTTAGATTCAAAGTCAGTTATCTTTCTTGTATCCCATAAGGTTGCTTTGTCCCTTGTGGAGATTACTTTTCCAAAAGTCTTTGTTGAAATTTGTCCTTTGCCATTGGAAAACATCAAACTGATCTACAACTTGATTCAAGATACTCCAAAAAACTTGCAGAAGAAACCCTTGAAATCAAATACCCAAAGCTTTTGTCTCAATCCAATTATCAAAATCTTCCCAAAGTTATGTCTGGTTTGATCAAGCACCCAAAAGCTAAACTTCCTAAAACCCAAGCCTATCGAGAGAAGAAAGTTGCAGAGAAAAATCTTAAAAGCCATCAATCTTTTGTGCAAGCAACCCAAGCTGAAGAAAAGTATCAAGAAAAGCTTGATAATATTGGATATAACACAAGAGTCAAGTAGTTTTCTTACCAATTCTGAGTGAACCATCGCTACGTCAATCTTGAAAGAGAAGACTAACTAGATCCATTGCATGTCCATTCTACCTTCAGATCCAAAATCCTATCTTGACAGTTCTTCATCCTAGTTTCATCCTAGTTTCATCTTTGCATCATCACCAAACCTTAGTTTCATTTCAGAGTCCTTCTTAGTTTCATTCATCATCATCTTCCTAGTAGCATCATAGATCATCCCCCTCAGTTACATTTGCATTATCCTTTTAGAAATAGCACCATTTCACCATCCTTCACCATCATTCCATCAGCAATCCACAATCAGAATCCCAAAATCCTTGATCCAAATCCAACATCCATCATCCAAATCAAAACCCATCATCTTTTGCACCAAATCCAATGATCCAAATCCACAAGCACTTAGTGTTTAAAACCTTTGATTTGTTCTTAATCCATATCCTAAATCAGAAATCACCCCCTTTTTTGACAGAGCATTGTCTAAAGGGAATCCAACTTGTCCTTGCATAGCCTCATCATCTTGAGCAAGAGATTGGCTTGCATTGATAAGAATCCAGTTGACCAAAGATCATTAGTATATCCTAGGTTGGCTGAATCCTATCACTAATCCTCCATCTAAAAAAAAAAACCAGCTCATTGTTGAAACTTAGTAATCTTCCAACAGCATTCCACAAATCATCCACCAAATCTTGATCCAAAATAGAGTATCCCACCAAGCCTCCATCATCTCCAGACGTCTCACCAATCTTTCAACATCTTCCCCCATCCTTGATCCAAATCCAAACATCTCACCAATCCTTGCATTGCATTTTAGAAATCCACCATCCTTAGAAGTTCCTTAGGTTTGCATCCATCATTCTTTAGAGTCTTTTAAGAAACATCTTGCATCCATCTAGCACATGTATCTCCACTCCATGCCTATCGAGACAAGATTTGGATCTAGAAAATGAAGGAACATGGATCCTTATCAAGTCCCTAGCTCATTTAATCTCAACATTTCTACCAGTGCGATGGTAGCTTATGATCCCCAAATAAAACATAGTGGTA
This sequence comes from Chamaecyparis obtusa, assembly GCA_027943335.1. NCBI lineage: Eukaryota > Viridiplantae > Streptophyta > Pinopsida > Cupressales > Cupressaceae > Chamaecyparis > Chamaecyparis obtusa. The sequence goes on along the minus strand of BSBK01008307.1, from coordinate 664,584 downwards.
ATGCATGGGATGATCCCAATATCCCCTTGGCTTCTCTTGCAATAGAAACATTTATGAATCATCTGGGAAATGCACAAATGGTTAGCGCCCTCACTACTCAGAGTCAAAGAAACATATGGGCTAACTTCACACAGGAGGGTACTTCCATTCCACCATATCTCCAACCTTGCATCCCCATCCACAACATCTATATCCCAGTAGAAGTATACACCCCCATCATCCAACAGATCACTTCTCCACTTCTCCACATCTCCCAAGTAGCTTCACCCATCCCCCCTCTTTTGCAAAGCAGTTTCATAGGCCCTATAACACAAGCAACATAATCCACTCCTTTTCCTCTCATAGGCGCACCATCATCTTCCATGGTAGCTCAATCCATCATCCCTACCCAAGGATTTTCTCAAAACCAAGCACCACCTCCCACACAAACCTTTACACAAATGGTTCCACCACCTTCCATCAGCCAAGCAACACCTTTCATTCCAGGAGGGACGCAATCATCCTTCCCCTTAACTTCACAAGTCTCTACTTCTACACCTTTCATTCCGGGAGGGACACAATCATCCTTTCCCTTCACTTCACAAGCCTCTGCATCTACACCTTTCATTCTAGGAGGGACACAATCATCCTTTCCTTTCACTCCACAAGCTTTTGCATCCATACCATCTTTTTCAAGATCAATGCAATCATTTCCCTCTTTCTCCCAACAAGCCTCTACATCAACATCATATATTTTATGGGTAGTGCAATCGTTTCCCTTTCATACTTAGCAAGCTTCCACATCAGCATCTCCTTTTTCATGGGGAATGCAAGCATCTTCATTCACCCCCCATCATACATCTACCAAGGCACAAGCCCAGCAAAATGCCTTCACCATAGGAATGCCTTCCATGGGTTTTTCAAATCCACCATTCATGTCCCAAACTCCCATCACATCCACCTTTCTAGCATCCTTTGCATCACAATACTCACCATGCACTGGTTCTCATTGGGGCCTCACTCAAGAAGAAATACAATCCTTAGGCAAACCAACTCACTCTCCTACATCCATACCTATGAACCAACAAGCCACCTTCTCTCAAATGGCATAGCAACAACCATCACAACCTCCATCAGCTTCATCCTTCATAGGCTATCCATTCACAATAGCTAGTGCTTTTCAGCAAGTTCCTCCACCTCAGCAGCAAAGTTCATCTCATTTCACAAGTTATTTTTCCCAACCACCCTTTTCTTCTACCTTCCCTACATCAGTTCCACCCTTAAGCAATGTGAGAATGCACCCAACCTATATCAGCCAAGTTCAAAGCCAGGTACAGCAAGGGCCATCTTACCAACAAGTTGCATCATTCCACCAACCTCCCCTGTGACAACAATACTTCCAATCATAGCAACAAACCCGTATCATTCCCCAGTAGCAACAAGCTTCCTCCTACCAGTCACAGCAACAAAACCCCATCATCCTACAACACCAGCAAGCAGTTCCATATCCTCCACCACAATATACCCCCACACCACATCAGCTATATCCTCCTCAACAATCATCACTCCAAAATCCATTCCAATCTACCTATCTTGTTGGGAAATCTCCACATCCCACTCCACAATATCCACCTCAAAATCATCCTTATTCACCGGCACTACTAGACCCTTTCCAAATGGGAGGACCTGCTCCAATGCTAGTCCATTCCAAGTGGGAAGAAATGAAGAATGCTCTTAAGGAACTCTTGTATCATCTTAAAATGGAAGCACTTCCATGATAAGAGCATTTAGCCCTCCGAGTAGGTGGTTTGGAGTCATGTTAAGTGCCTTGATTAGGTCTTTTCATGTATTTGGCTTTCCTCCTCGCTTTCCACTTCTTTTCTCCTTCATTCTAGGTGAAATTAGGGTTAGGATCTTAAGGATTCTCCTGAATTTCCCTCTTCCATAGCTCTATTTCTAGGTAGGATTTAGAAATGGATCCTCCTAGCCTTCATCATGATAATCATAGGATTTTATGTCTATCACTAACATTCTATCTTGTTCTGGCATCAGTTCTAGGTTTCTGGGCATTCCCGAGACCTCCTGAATTGGTTCTGAGTCAACCTAGGACTAGGGTCAGGGTTGAGTTAGAACCTAACTAGGTCAAGGTTGAGGTCGACCCTGACTAGGTCAGGGTCAATCTCGACTTTCACCCCTTCTTTCAAAATTCTAGTTTCCAAAATTTTTGGGCTTCGAGCTTTCGGGAGAGTTATTTTTCGGCTTCCGAGTTGGCCATTTTGGGTTTTGGGATGGTAAATCCTTTAATTGCATTTAATCTAGGTATATTTTCTAAAGCGGAGGACCTAATTGGGATTTAATTCTCCAAGGTGGCCCATCTAGAGGTGTGTGCCCTAGATCACTATAAAAGGAGGCCTTCCTCTCTCATTTTCACATCAAGTTTTCATATCTCATAATCAAGTTTTGTAATGAAGTAATTTCTCTCAAGCTCTCAAGTGCAAGCATTCAAGTGTTCAATCACCTATTCATCAAGGAGATCCATTGTTAGCTATTGAAGAATTCAATCTCTTTAGAGCCCCCTTTGATGATCCATCCTTCTCCATTCATTCAAGCCTTCTCATATGCAAAGATCAAGTCAAGATTGGTGTTGAAGATCAAATACCATTGATTGGAGACATCCTACATCCATTGAAGCATTCCTACTTTTGGATTTGAGGATTCGAATCCTCTACAAGGACTTCAACATAAGCAAGGTGATTTGTTCCAATTATTTTGTTTATGCATACTAAATTTCAATTCAATTTCAAGGTTAATTCCTAAACCGGGGTTTGACAAAGGCAAACCCCCCATACAACAAAAACCCCCATTTTCTTGTAGGTACAGGTGTAGAATTTTGGATCTGAGAGTGAATTTGGATACCCTTTTCGAAAAACTTCTGAGATTTGCGAACAGAATTTGAATCAGACTTCAAATAAAGAATGTGGTATTTGACCTTTTACGAGGGTCAAACTTGAGCTGAGCCATTTTGAGGAAAGATTTCTGGGTTTTCTCTATCTCGACATTTCTAGTCCACGATAGGTTTCAGATTTTCCTAAAAGTGTACACAGACATCAAAATTCAACATTTTCTAGATCTGTCCTAATTTGAGGTTAGTATTTATTATTTCAGATTTCCAAATATAATCCTCCTCCATATAGGGAAATATTGGATTTACTCTCTTTCTCTACTCTTTTCCATAAATTGATTCAATTGTGCATTAACCTTTTTGGTTGATCAAATCGGATCTCATCTTTGGGAAATTTGGGTTTTGAGAATAGATCTCATATTTCCCCCTTTACATTTGAATAGAGGTGAATCCATTTTACATCTATTCATTTTGGTGAACCCGACCTACTTAATCTCTTTTCTTTTGTGGAATTGGATGCCTTATTGATCTCGCATGCTAATTAGACTTCATATTCATGCTTTATGTGTTTTTAGTTTAGTTCATTTGCATTACATTGATTTATGAGCTTTACTACCACTAGTCCTACTTATAACATTCTAGTTAGAAGAAGTCGTAGACTCATGGGTGCCTTTGAACCTAAATCTTCTTCTCCTTTCCTTAGGATCCCAGATGATAACTTGATTCTTCATGATTCCAATCCTCCTATGGAGCAAAACTCTTCTCACTCATCTCATGATGAGGATGATGCTTTAAGAGTTCCTCCTGAACAGGTCCACAAACTTTCCATTGAACTTGATAAAATGGGTAATTGGCTTCTTCAAGAAAACCATAATCAAGATTCCATTCAAGCTATAGAGGCTCTTAAGAAAGTTATCCATGATAGTGATCAAGGTATTAATCTCTTGTGTGGTATTACTCATCTTGTGCATTCAAATGTTAAACCTTTAGCTCAAGAAGCTCAAGATTTAGGGTTAATCCCCCCTATCACTAGTATTGAACCTTCTTCTAATCCTTTACCTAGTGTTCCTATCTATACTCCTTTGGTGACTATGATGGTTTCCTCTATTCCTATGAGTGTTCCTCCTGTATCCCTTCCTACATCACAACCTTCATATCATAATGTTCCTTTTACTTATTCCAATCTGCTTCCAATTGTAGTTCCTAGTGTTCCTCTAGTTGTGTCCTCTATTCCTGCAGCTTCTTACACTTTACCTAGTGTGTCTAATGTTGCTACTCCTATTTCCTCTAATGATTCAACCATCATCAGTTTGGCTCAAACTTTATCATCCTTACAACAACACCTTGCTTCCTTAACTCAAAATAAGTTTAGTATTCCTACATGTGACATGGTAAGTCCCTTGTCCCAGGATATTATTTGTACTCCTATTCCTCAGCAAGGTGAGATGCCTTGTCTTGAGATCTATAATGGAAAAGGAGATCTTTTTCATCATGTTAAAACATTCCAAATCCTTTGTAGTGATTATGCTCATGACCATAGGATTTTAGCCAAACTATTTGCTAGAACCTTTCGTGACAAGGCCTTACAATGGTATTGTTCCTTGCCTCCTTATTCCATTGATTCTTTTCCACAACTTGCTAATGCCTTTATTCAACAATTTCAAAATAATATTGGCCCACAAGTGTTTTTGACTGATTTAATGCATTGTAAACAAAGTGCTAAAGAAAAATTGACTGAATTTATTGGTAGATTTAAGCATTTGCATGCTCAGATTTCCTATCCTGTTCCTGATATTGATATTCAATGTATGTTTATTTCAAATTTGTAAAAGGATATTAGAGATAAGATTTTGCTTACTGAATTTACCTCTTTTCAACAACTTTTCACAGTTCTTCATCATTATCAATTACAAGTGAGTCAATTTGAGAGCAACACTCCAATGGATCCTATTCTAGTTGATAAGAGTGATGCTGCTCCTAATCCAAACAAATTTCAAAAATTCAACAATTATGTCAAGATAAACAAACAAGCGAATGCAGTTGCTGATTAGGTTGTTGTTGCATCTCATAATGCCACTTTTGCATCCACTTCTTTTCGATTAAATCATACGTTTACTCCTCTTTCTAAAACTTTACATGCTATTATGAATAGGTTGTTAGCTGCTAATATGATTACTTTACCTCTATTCGACCTCTTTTACCTACTATGATTGCATCTAAATCTTTTGATCAAAATGCTTTTTGTCAATATCATCATTAGAATGGTCATGATACTGAGAGATGTTATTCTTTAAAACATAAGGTTCAAGATCTCATTGATTCTAAGGTTTTATCTATTGATAATCTGGATAGTAGTGGGAATCAATCTGTCTCTCCTCCTAATCAGAACCTTCAAATCTATACAAACCCTTTACCTACGCATGATACTAATACTATTGCTCAACCATCTACTTTGGAAATTATGTATGATTCAAAGATGGATGATCTCAATCATGTTGTTAATCAAGTGGAGCATATTGATAAGTCTATATCTTCACCTCAACCCTCACCTCAAGTTCAATCTCAACATTGACCAAAACCTAAACCTAAAGTGAAACCTCAACCTAAACTCACCACCAATTCAAGAATAAAATACCTTGGAAACATTTGATTACCTTTGATGACTCTAAGATTATTAAAGCTCCTGATGATCCCCTTTACATTGCTGCTAGGATTGCTCAGATACCTACTCGTGGTTGTCTTGTTGATCCTACCTCCTTAGTCAATGTTATCACTGAAGAAAATATTTTTATGAAAAGCTTACAATGTGACTTCTATGATACATTAGATGTGTGGATTCAAACTTGCAATGGTTTTCTTTATCCCTCATTTGGTTCTATTACCTTGCCGGTTGAACTTTTTGGAAAAATTGTGAACACTACCTTCGTTGTGGTTCCTACTTCTGATCAATTTCAAGTTAAGTTAGGTTTTCCTTGGTTGACTGCTATAGATTTTGTTTCTTCACCTATCCATAAGTGTCTTAAATTCATTCATGATGGTGAAGTGAAGATGATCAATCATAGTCTATATCAACCTTCTAGGCCTAGAGATTGTGCTGCTCTAGATTTCTTTTGGCCTTCCTTACCTAATTCATGTCCTCCTAAACCTGATAATCTTTTTTGATCATATCAAGCTTATAAACATTGTAAAATCCTTGAATTAAGTTCACCTCCTATGGATCTTAATCATGGTCTTTTACCTACACCTTTGATACCTCCTTTAACTACGGCTTCTAGTTCTATTAATCAAGTTCCTCCTACTGAACCTATCAAAGATCCTCTGATTGTTTCTCCTTTGGATAATAATTCTAAAGAACCTATGAAGGATCTTGTGATTTTTCCTCCTAGTTCTCAACCTATTTCAAATAAATCAAAATGTAATCGGTCTACTAATGAATGTTGTAAAAAGCGTCATGCTCATGCTAAAGCTAAAAGATCTCTATCTTCTTTGGATAAACCTATGCATAATGTATTAGAAGATGTTGTTACTAATAATGATGTTCACATGCATGATTATGATGATTCTATTCATATCTTAGATCCTATTTTGATTAATTTGGATGAAGAAGATACTCTCGATGATACTAATGATGATAATGATGAATATGAAACTATTAACATTGACACTAATTTACCTAATATGCTTTCATCACAATTAACTCTTACACCTAGTGTCAAACATAGTGATTCTCAAGAGGATCCTTGTTTGGAACTAGCTATCATTCCTACTATATTGGATATAGTCCCTCTTACGAGTTACCCACCTTCCCTAAATGATATACAATGAGATGGGGAGAGTAGACGGCATGCTTGACCGGCTTGTCCTTCATGGTAGCTTTGTTGTGTGTTTTCTTGCTATATTGTGCTTCTCCCATAATGTGATTGCTAACTATTGTTAGATTCTTTTCCATGATCCTTGTTACTCAGTAGGTGCAAGGTGATAAAGGAATAAAAAATTATTGTTCAAATTCTTCTATATGTATCTCTATTCTTCTATGCATTGTTCAATGTTATGTCGTAATTGTGCTATTGTTCATAAATGTTTCCTTGTATAATATACTTGGATTTAAGATATGGTAGCACTAATTCTTTTTGGTCTCCATGTCATGGTCTGAAAAGATTCTCCTTTGTATATCTTATGTGATCTTTCCTCCTTTGTGATTGTAGTTCTACTATCTTTGGGGGAATGATGTCAATTCATTTGCAATAATATCATATATATATTATCTTATGATCATACTGACCCCATGGTAGGTAGATCCCTTCCATGTTCTTTGTATGTTTCTGTGATATTTCCCTTGATTTGTCTTCATCTGGGGGCATCTCGACATGGAAACATAATCAATGGAGTTGTTTATGTTTCCGTTAAAGTGAATGTTCCTGTTAAAGTGTCAGCAATGACTTTAACGTGGGGGCATATGCTCTACTCACCTATTTCACACACGCACTTTTCAATATGCACATATTTTTCAAGATACTTCTTTTCCCTTTTTGGATTAGTAACTAATCCTTAAAGCACGGATTTACATTTTAGGATCTCTTGATCCCTCCAATTTCAAACACACATATATTGTGATCCCTTAAGGTCAGAAGTGTCCTTAAGACTGGATCTCTTTTGTTTTTGTTTTTATTCTTATGGAATAGAATATTCCTAAGGATAAATCCTTGATGGGTTAACTAGTGAGTAGCCACATTCACTAGGCAATTCAATTCCATCTTTCCAGTTGCACCATTTTCCTGTGTGGTTCACAATGGGACATAAGTTCTCATTGGGTGAGGTAATCACACCTTCTTTCTCTCTCTAGAGATGTCTCTCTTATTGTGATCTAGGAGTCAATGAATACTTGAGTCCCTGGGGGCTTAGGTTTTCTCTTTGTCCTTTGGATTATGATAAGATTATCTTTTTTATTTTGATCTCCTTTACCAAGAGTTTTCATTGAGTCCATACTCTTGCTAAAGTGGGGGCTTAATGTATCATCTTAAAATGGAAGCACTTCCATGATAAGAGAATTTATCCCTCCAAAGTAGGTGGTTTGGGGTCATGTTAAGCACCTTGATTGAGTCTTTGCATGTATTTTTCTTTTCTCCCTGCTTTCCACTTCTTTTCTGCTTCATTCTAGGTGAAATTAGGGTTAGGACCTCAAGGATTCTCCTAAATTTCCCTCTTTCATAGCTCTATTTCTAGGTAGGATTTAGAAATGGATCCTCCTAGCCTTCATCATGATAATCATAGGATTTTATGTCTATCACTGACATTCTATCTTGTTCTGGCATTAGTTCTAGGTTTCTGGGCATCCCCGGGACCTCCTGACTTGGTTCTGAGTCAACCTGGGACTAGGGTCAAGGTCAAGTTAAAACCTAAATAGTTTAGGGTTGAGTTAGAACCTGACTAGGTTAGGTTCAAGGTCAACCCTGACTAGGTCAAGGTCAATCTTGACTTTCACCCCTTCTTTCAAAATTCCAATTTCCAAAATTTCTAGGCTTCGGGCTTTCGGGAGATTTATTTTCCCACTTCTAGGTTGGCCATTTCAGGTTTCAAGATGGTAAATCCTTTAATTACATTTAATCTAGGTATATTTTCTAAAGCTGAGGACCTAATTGGGATTTAATTCTCCAAGGTGGCCCATCTAGAGGAGTGTGCCCTAGATCACTATAAAAGGAGGCCTTCCTCTCTCATTTTCACATCAAGTTTTCATATCTCATAATCAAGTTTTGCAATGAAATAATTTATCTCAAGCTCTCAAGTGCAAGCATTCAAGTCTTCAAGCATTCAAGTGTTCAAGCATCTATTCATCAAGGAGATCCATTGTTAGCTATTGAAGGATTCAATCTCTTTGGAGCCCCCTTTGATGATCCATCCTTCTCCATTCATTCAAGCCTTCTCATATGAAAAGATCAAGTCAAGATTGGTGTTGAAGATCAAATACCATTGATTGGAGACATCCTATGTCCATTGAAGCATTCCTACTTATGGATTTGAGGATTCGAATCCTCTACAAGGACTTCAACATAAGCAAGGTGATTTGTTCCAATTATTTTGTTTATGCATACTACATTTCAATTCAATTTCAAGGTTAATTCCTAAACTGGGGTTTGACAAAGGCAAACCCCCCATACAACAAAAACCCCCATTTTCTTATAGGTACAGGTGCAAAATTTTGGATCTGAGAGCAAATTTGGATACCCTTTTTAGCAAACTTCTGAGATCTGCGAATAGAATTTGAATCGGACTTCAAATAAAGAATGTGGTATTTGACCTTTTATGAGGGTCAAACCTGAGTTGAGCCATTTTGAGGAAAGATTTTTGGGTTTTCTCTATCTCGGCATTTCCAGTCCAGGACAAATTTTAGATTTTCCTGAAAGTGTACACAAACATCAATATTCAACATTTTCTCAATTTGGCCTAATTTGAGGTTAGTATTTGTTATTTCAGATTTCCAAATATAATCCTCCTCCATATAGGGAAATATTGGATTTACTCTCTTTCTCTAATCTTTTCCATAAATTGATTCGATTGTGCATTAACCCTTTTGGTTGATCAAATCGGATCTCTTCTTTGGGAAATTTGGGTTTTGAGAATAGATCTCATATTTCCCCCTTTACATTTGAATAGAGGTGAATCCATTTTACATCTATTCAACTCCAAACTGGTACAAAGAATAAGACCTACAAATTTGAAGAGGTGTGTCCCTACCAATTTGATCGATCAATCACAGCTATTCCATTCCCAAAGAACTTCGAGACACCCAAGTTTGATAAATATTGAGGGAAAGGAGACCCAATAAATCACATCAAAGAGTTCTATATGGCATGCCAAGAGGTGGCTTACAATGACAATTATCTTTTGCACCTATTGCCCAAATACTTGGGAGGAACTATTGTTGAGTGGTTTTAAAAAATACCATGTGGGACCATCACAACTTTTGCCGAGCTCTCTGAGAAGTTCATTGCCCAATATGCCCATAATGTTGAGAATGAGTTGACCCTATTAGATCTTTGCAACTCAAAATAGAAGGAAGGAGAAAGCCTAGCAGACTATTTGTAGTGATGGTAGAACCTCACTACCATGTTATCATATCAACTACTTGAAAAACATTTGACCAAAATCTTCATTGATAATCTGCATCCCAAACTATCCCATTTCATGAGGATGAACTACATCCAAACGTATCAGGATATCAAGAGAAAAGGAATAGATATTGAAAGAGGTCTCTTAGAAGAAGGCACAATCCAAAATTTCAAGAATGATCCCCAAAGAAAACCCAGCAATGACAAACCTTGTTACTGGAATCGTAACAAAAATGCTATTACTAATGGAGCCACTGACACCAAGCATGTCCAAATCATTGTTTTTGGTCTTGCACCTATTCCCACATATCAACAACAACCTCAAACTCATCAATGACCTATGAAAAAATATCAGCCTCAAAACAATCAATAGAACTATCTGCAGCAAGCACATCAAGCCCATCAAGGAAATCCAAACAATTAGGTTAATGCCATCAATACTACTCCCAATCAGAATAGACCCAGAGCTTAGAATTATCCAAAGAAGATCTTCACACTTCTTGGTGAACCTCTGGATGTCATCTTTCATTGAATGGCCAAGGCCAACTTGATTATGTACACACCAATCCAGCAAGTTGATGATGCCACTCCTAAGCCCAACTAGTATAAAGATCACGAGTATTGTGACTATCGTCGTGTCAAAGGACACACTACCCTAAATTGTATGAAACTCAAGAATTACATGCAAGATCTCATTGACCAAAAGGAGATCCAAGTATACACACCTACTCAAGCCTCGCCTAATGCCAATTTACAAATCTATCAGAATGTGTTCCCACAACACAACACTAGGAAGAACCAAGCTAATACCAACCCCCCCCCAGAACCAAGGCAAAGGAAAACAAGAAGATCACACCAGCCACAAAGACTATACCACTACCTATATCAATTACAACAAGTTTGTTGGATGTATAATCCAAGTTGAGCCCACAGTCAATGTCATCCACGTCAAAGGAGTAGATAGTCAATGTGTTGTTACCACCCATAAAGGCAGGATAACTGTCGTTGGTGCCCATCCAAGACCAGCACATAATACACAATAGAACCTCATAAAAAATCTTGGGAACACACCAGCCCAAATATCCATCCTTGACCTTCTCTGCACTTCATCCCTCCATCAAGAAATCCTTGACTAAGTCCTTCATTAAGCACAAGTCCCCATAGATATAAACACCATCCAATTTGAAAACCTTGTGGGCCATCTATCCACACCGTGTTCTCTTTCCTTCAAACCATCTGACATGCCAGCCATTGCACCTGACCACACTCTCCCTCTCTACATCACCATTATGGTCAGAGATTTTTCCATCAAATGGGTCTTGATAGATAATGGTTCAGCCCTAAACTTGTGTACTCTAAAATTCATTCAGCAGATTGGGTTCATAGAAGTTGACATTTCACATGAAGTGATTGTGTGCTAAAATATTGTCACACTTGTATGAATCCTTACATGCAAGAAAACTAAAGAATGAGCCCTCACAAATCAATCCATAGCTCCCTAGGCATGGAGTGCAAGGGTTTTTAAGAATGCTCTCAACTAGAGCTATTAAGCCTATAACCTTGCTAGTAAACCATGCAATGGGAGATTCAAGGAAGACAAGGGCAAGAATGCCAATATCTCCAATGAAGCCAAATGTATGCAATGCAAAGCAAATCTATATGACAATGCAAGTTAATCTATTGCATAAAAGGAAATCTAAGATAAGAATGAAGCTATGAAAATGCAAATACTATGCATGAAAGCGAAATCTAACTATGAAGCAAGAAAGCCATGATGATGCAAGAATGAAGACAAGAAGATAGAGTGTTGATGAAGATCCAAGATGAATGCCAACAATGCTCCAAATCTTCAAACCCTAGATGCAAGAATATCTCCAAAAGCTCCAAGATGACCTAGAAAACCTGTAGCATAACAATAGCATAAAAATTTGTGTGTGCAAATGAGGAAGAGAGCTCTTCTTTTATAGGAGGTGAAAAATCAATGGACCATGGAGATTAAGAGGAAAAAGATTTAATCAACGGTGGAGAAAAAAAGAAGCTTGATCCTTGTGCACAAATATCCTCCAATAGGAAAATTAGAAGCATTTACTTTATGTTGAGCATTTACTTTATGTCCATGTGAGACAAAAAGTGCTTTTCTTTTATTTTATTTTTTATTTTTCTTTATAAATAAGAATTAAATGCTTTATTTGTGCAACTTAGGATAAGAAGAAAAGTGGGGCTTTTTATTTAATAAAAGGGGAGGAAATATTGCTTTTAATAAATAAAGACTTAGGATAAGATGGTTAGCCCATAGAAAATAATCAAATAAATGATAGGACTAGGATTTGATCAAGAACAAGCAATTGATGATTTTAGCAAAAGGGACTAATAGTCTAGATGACCATTTTTAGGTGTATACAGTGATCACAATCAAGGCATATGAAAACTTGGAACGTACCTTTGAAGGTACCATTATGTTGCCTATCTAGTTAGGCCCAACAACACAAGACACCATTTTCCATGTTGTTGATCTTGACCTACCATTCAACATCCTCCTCGACCAACCATGGATCCATTCCATCAAGGCTGTACCATCTACTTACCATCAGTGCATCAAATTTCCACATCAAGGCACTAAGGTTACTATCCATGCTAACTTGAACCCTTCACATACTATCATATGATGGAAGAATCATTCCCTCATTGCACTCATTATCTTGGAACTGACATTGGCACTTATGTTGCCAGCTCATCCCAATCCCATTGCGATCCAGAGACTATCCTTGCCTCCACTCTCTCTTCCATTAAGATCAAAAACTAGGGCTATGGTGGATACAACCTAAATGATGCATTTGTAGTAGGGGCCCTTCCACTTGATCCACATACACAAGGGTGCCCGAGTCACCAAAGCAAGCCTACTAAAGATAATCATGAAATCAAGAGAATGGGACCTATGACTTTCGAATCCCATGGCAACATAAATATTCAAGAGATGGATCCTAACATCAATAGGTGGTTATACAGAGATCCCCCACCACTTGACACTCAACTTCTTGGCTACTTCAAAGACAAGTATCCCCAACTTCATAAGTATGCCACTGAACAATGGAAATATCAAGGTGGTGGTCTAGGGCCACAAGAAGGCAGCAGCAAAGATCCCATCACAGCATCAAAGAACCTTGAACATTAGAGTCTTGGCTTTAATACCCCTCACCTAAATATACAAGATCTCGATACCACAACTGGGGGCACCAACATGACTAGCGTTCCCTTCTTGAATAGCCAAGATGACCTTATAGAAATCAAAGACATCCCTAAAGAGAGAGAAAAGAAATCATACAATGATATCTTTGAAGATGATACCCTCCTGGTGACTTCTATCCTCCTTCAACTCTCCATTAATCTCATAGAACTTCCCCTCATCCACCCCAAACTCATAGACTAGGACCAACCAAGCGTCACACACATCGATGAGTTCCAAAGCACAGAAGCACTCCTAGAGTTCACGGGGGCATCAGGCCCACAATCAATTCAAGATTTAGAGTCAACTCACATCTATAAGCTCAACCCATAAGGGTATTTTGGGGAAGAGGCAAGCTTTAGCTACAAAAGTGAAATAGAAAGAGACAAACATGAGTCTTTATGTGAAAAAGCCTCTAGGGCATATTCTGATTTAAAAATAGTAAAAATAAAGGGCATATCTTCTAGTGAAAACTTGGCAATTCAAGTGCTAGAAGATGAAGATTTGCCTCTTCCTCCTATATAGGATTACAGACCCAAGAAGTCACCAATCATCATAGAGGAAACCAATCCAATCAACTTGGGTACAGAAGAATGTCCTAGAATCACCTACATTGCAGCATCTTTAATCGAGGGTGAAGAGATGGCTTTCACTGCACTTCTCCATGAAGCCACTGGGAACTTTGCATGGTCATACACACACATGCCTAGGCTCGATCCTAATGTTGTTGTTCATCATCTAGCTGTGGACCCTAATGTTAAGCCAATAAAATAGAAACTATGCAAAATGCATCCCAAAGTAGCTCTATTGGTAAATCAAAACTAGAAAAGCCCTTGGAAGCAAAGATTATCAGGGCTATAGATTACTCAAATTAGATCTCCAACATGGTACCAGTCGTAAAGCCTTCAGGTGACATTAGAATCTACACAAATTTTAGAGACTTAAAAAAGGCATGTCCTAAGGATGATTTCCCGCTACCCAACATAGACATGATCATACATCTTACAGCGGGCCATGAGATTTTATCGCTCATGGATGGCTTTTCAGGCTATAATTAGATCCAAATCATGGAAGCAAACCAACATAAAATAGCATTCACAAATCCATGGGGTACTTTCTGCTATAACATGATGTCATTTGGGCTAAAGAATACAAGAGCCACATATCAGAGAACGATGATGGAAATCTTCCATGCCATGATCAACAAGATCCTAGAAGACTATGTGGTTGATATTCTTGCAAAATCAAAAACACGCCATGAACACTTTGACATTCTTGAGAGTTTTTTTGATCACCTGAATCATTATGGCTTGAAGCTCAATCCAAAGAAATGTGTCTTTGGTGTTACATCTGGAAACCTTCTAGGCTTCATAGTATCACGACGAGGCATAGATATTGACCCCAAGAATGTCAAAGAAATAATAGAAATGTCACCACCAAGAACACTTAGATAGATCAAAAGTCTACAAGGAAAGCTTCAATCAGTGCATTAGTTCATCTCCCAGCTAGCACACAAGTGCCAACCTTTCACACATCTCTTGCGCAAAGACACAAGCTTCAAATGGGACCCCATCTATCAGAAAAGATTTTACAAGCTCAAAGAATATCTATCCCAACTCTCCAATCCTAGTACCACCAATTCTAGGATGCTCTCTCATACTCTACATCTTAGTTACCACTACTTCACTAGGGGCACTCTTAGCTCAGCATGATGATGAAAACAAAGAGAGAGCCATCTACTACATTAGTTGAACTCTTGTTGGATATGAGCTTAACTATTCACCCATGGAAAAAGCATGCCTTACAATGGTCTTTACCACTCAAAAGCTTAGACACTACATGCTCAATCACACAATCAGGCTCATTTCAAAGGTGGACCCACTCAAATATCTATTTTCAAGGACAATTCTCACATGTCATATGGCAAAATGGGTCATGCTACTCAGTGAGTTTGACATCTAGTACATAGATCGAAAAGAAATCAAAGGGCAAGTAATTGTAGATCAACTAGCAGAGGCACCATTGGTGGATGACTATCCACTAATCATGGAATTCCCTAATGAACACTTATGTATGATTGAAGAACAGCCCATATGGAAGCTATACTTTGATGGCTCCTATACATCGCATGGATTAGGGGCAAGAATCTTATTTTTCATTCCTCAAGGTGACTATATTCCAAAATCATTCAAACTGGGATTCCCATGTACTAATAATATTGCAAAATATGAGGCACTCATCTCAGGTCTCAATATAGCCATTCAGTAGAACATAACAAAACTAAAAGTGTTTGGAGACTCATAGATGATTATCAAGAAAGTCCTAGATGAATATCAGACCAAGGATGACAAGTTTCTTCCCTACAAAGAATTGGTGGACAGACTAAAAGAGCATTTCCTGAATCTACAGTTTACTCAGATACCAAGGCTTTAGAACAAAGCAGCTGATGCAATGGAAACCATTGGATCCTTATTGGAGATTCCTCATGATCGATACAAATTCTTAGCTGAGCAGCTACACACACCTGCTTATGAGAATGCCAATGTAGAAATGGTGTGTGTTTTGGTTGGTCTTTAGTCCCCATGGTACTAGAACATCCATGTATATCTAAAGAATGGTATCATATCTCCCCATCTCACCAATAACCAACGCCAAAACCTAATTCATAGAGCTTCCCACTACACTCTTGTAGCCAACACCCTTTATTGTTGAGGATATCACAACATCCTCTCTAGGTGTTTAGATTCAAATGAGGTCATCCTGGCTTTACAAGAGGTCCATGCTAGAATTTGCGGTGCCCACATGAGTGGCATGGTTCTAGAAAAGAAGTTGCTTTGAGTTGGGTATTATTGGCCAACCATGGAACATGATGCTTATGAGTTTGTCAGGAAATGTCTACCATGTCAATAGCATGCAAATCTGATTCATGCACTAGCACAAGACTTGAAGCCCATTGCGCCACCTTGGTCATTCTCATGTTGGACCTTTGACCTTGTCAACTTAATCACTCCCCTCTCCTTGGATGGACATGAGAACTACCACAGAGTACTTCACCAAATGGGTTGAAGTGATTCTTCTCATCTTAACTACTGGCATCCAAATATCCAAGTTCATCCTTTATCATATTGTTTGCCACTTTGGCATACCATCTACCATCTTCACAGACCATGACACACCTTTTGAAAACTAACATGTGGATGATCTATGTGCCAGAATCCACATCCATCACCATTTCTCCAGTCCATATTTCCCACAATGAAATGGACAAGCTGAGGCAACCAACAAAACAATCCTCAAAATCCTCAAGATGGTTGTCAATGATTCTGGTTGTGATTGGCACCTCCAAATCAATCCCACCCTCTGGGCCTACCACACTTCTTATCACACTCCCATAGGCACCACCCCATATTCCCTTATAGATGGTGCCGAAGCCATTCTACCAATCGAGGTCGAGCTCCCATCATTACGAGTCTCCATGAAGAACTATACCACTGATGAGGACTATCATGTGGCATGTCTTACACAATTAGACCTGTTAGATGAAAGAGATAGCAAGCATATGATCACTTGGTTGCATACCAAAATTGACTCAAAAGGAGTTATAACAAGAAGGTCCATCCTAGACAGTTCTAGGTCGGTGACATGGTCCTAAAGGAAAATCAGAAGGTCCAAGCACATAGAGAAAAGAAAGGCAAGTTTGAGCCTACTTCACTGGGCCCCTATGTTGCCATAGCATGCTTTGGCTCTGGAACCTATCAGCTATCTACACCAGAAGGTGAGCCTTTAAATGACAAAATAAACATCATACATCTAAAGAGGTTCTATGCTTGAACTAGATCCTACATATTCAGAAAATCCATAAAAATTGAAAAAAATAGAAAAATACCAAAAAAGAAAAGAAAAATCATCCAATGGTGAAAACTTGGCAATTCAAGAACCTTGGACAAGTATGTTGGTGAAAACTTGGCAAACAGGCACCATACATAGTGGACCGAATCATTATCTATCAAACTACCATCCCCCCCATCCCAACATCTCAGTCCTTTTTCTACCATCCCCATCCCCATCGACCATCCCCCAACATTCCTCTTTTTTATAATCCTCAAGAAAATCCACAATCCCGCCCATCCATATTCTACACATATTATTATACACTAAGTTTGCACCCTTGTTTCAAGCTCTCGTAGTCTTGATAACCTAGTATAACATGGGAATCATCTCCAAGTGTGGGACCTATGCTAACTAAGATGAAACCTCTAGGTTCTAGGCTGGTTCCTCTTGGATAATCACCTTAATTTTCTTCTATACATGAAAGTAAAACTTGAGGGGAAAAGGGATAGAAGAAATGCTTGGAAAGGGAAATGACTGAAAGAAAACTACCTACTAGGTGATACACTGAAATGAAGGGTTTGAATCTCAGTATAGACGATGAGATTAATGAACAACTTAGGTCTAGGAGATCACAACTCACTAAATAGGCCTACATAAATATTTCATAGAAGGGTCTGCAATAGAAAGAGGCTATTCAGGGAAAGAGAGAAACCTTCACAAACAATAGCACTCCCAAGTGTTTAGACACAATCTACAACCTGCAGACAAACATTCACCTCTGCAACTCAGTATAGGAATGAGACAAGATTGCTAGGGGGTTGTAGTATACCCACAAAAGCATTCACATCAAATCACCCACAATAATACACAACAATTGTAGAAAAAGAGAGGGATTAGAAACCGTAAGGTATCATTTAAAACATACATATACTTCAACTCAATAAGAGGTAATTTAGACAAGGAAGCATAGGGACATGAAGAATTGTCACAAAATACCTCTGCAATATTTGAATTATCAATGAAAGATTTTACAATTGTATAAGCCAGAGGGTAGAAATGATACCACAAATGACCCTTAAGAAGAGTGAAATTCTTTTACAATTGTCCAACTCTAAGCTCAAAAGCTCCAAAAATAACTATATACAACTCAACTGCACATAGGTAGGAGTCAAAACTAACCTAACTAGGGTTACATAGGTATAGCAATACAACATCAAACCCTAGGGTACTGATAACTTATTATAAAAATCTCTGAGAATGTCAGTGATCAAATCATATCTTTCTTCACGGACATCCATCCAGTACTGAGCTTGCCTACAAGCATAACAACCTCGACTTACCAACCCACTTGCAACTCTACTAAGCCATGAAGGCTCCAGATTTGATCTAGAAGACATCTATATTTTCAATAATAACACTAGAAAAAGGTGGCACCAATCCATTTAGCACCTTCGATATCACATGGTACCCTGCAACATCGGCCAATAGTCATCTCCATCACCCCCTCAACCATAACCGTCCTGATAAATCAATTCCTGAGCTACCCGACATTGTGCATGGTCGAAAGAATGCAAAACCCTTGCAGAGACATTTAAATTTTGAAATATAACAGCTAGCGGCAAACTTTAAAACATAACCGTCGATGAGAAACCCTTCCCAGTAGATGAACGGTTGTGATGCACCTGAAAATAGCTTGAAAACTCATCTTTGGCAAGTCAAAGCCACCGTGGAAGTCAATGGCCAATGAGAATCAAGCATGTCGACACACCTATCATTTTGGCCCCACCTCGAGCTTTTCCTTCTTAAGTCATTCGATGACTACGCAACTGAAGACTTTTCTCTAAGTCACAAAGAACATTTGCATAACCCTAGTCTGGTTAAGCAACTATGCAAACAAAGCAGTTGCTGAATTTCTAAGTCTTTCGGCTAACCCTAGTTAAGTCCAGCGAATAAGAGAGAACCCCTAGTCACTGATTCATGAAACCTTGCTCACTCTGGGCCCATTTTCCACTTGGAAATCTTTCATTCACCCTAACTGCTTTATAAGCATACACCTTGGCACCTCTATGACATCGGACCCACAAAGAACTAGATTCCAATCTAATGGCGGGTGCATGATCTCATGTGCCTCAAATATTCCTTCCAATCATGCGCCAGCCATAAATCCTTTTAGAACTAGGACCCCACGACACATCAGATTGACAGATGAGTCCCCTTCATCATATAGTAGCCAATCATGCGCGAGCACATCAGCGCCAAGTAGCACATCAAACCCCCGACCCAGAGATTCTTATTGGATGGTTGTTGCATGATCTCATGGGGTCAGAAGATTCTATGAGATCATACGACCATCATAGATCTTTGCCTTTCTAACACATCCATAGACCCTCTAACACGGTCCCATTGACACATCCCATTTTTTGTCTGGCCAACCAATAATAAACGAGCATGTTAGGAACCAAGGACCCACCTGATAGAGCTCGGAGATAAAGCAAGATCAATGGTCATCACATGATCGCATGCTCTAACATAAAGCCTTGTGAACATATGCAAGTTGTCGATCCTCTGTAGATGTCAGAGCCTCTGATTGCCAAAAGGGCCCGGTCCCACTAACAAGAAATGACTCATTAGCATGTGGACCAATCAAAATATGCCACATGCACACACTTGGCAGTGGACCCACCTATTTGAAGAGTTACGTCACAAAGGATAATTGACGGTCAGCACATAATCTCATGGCTTTGACAGAATGCATGAGATCATATGCCTGCCATTGGATTGAAAAGGTGTCAAAGGGCCGGGCCCAGGAGACATAAAGGTCAAAAACATTAGAAAAGATTAAGCATTGGGACTTAGGAAAAATTAAAGCGCTAAGCACTAGAGACTTAGGGAATTATTAAAGCACATGGAAATATGATCACTTAAGTGGCCGAAAAGGTAATGCAAAAATATAACAGGCCAAAAGGATATTAGGGTTTTAAGGGTCCAACGGCTAGTTTTATGAATTTTTTACCTGCAGACCAAAGAGTTTAAAGGATTGTAGAGGCCCGAGGGTTTGTGATGAAGCCATGAAATTTTTAGGGATGCTTGGCAGGGTTAAAACAGGGACCTGGGGATAGATTTTAGCCAAATTTGCATGCACATGAAAATTAGGGTAACATTTTGGCAATTTTTGCTGGATGTTAGCCTGCTAGACATGGAAAAATAGTGGCCTTGACATAATTCATTGGGCATAGGGTCACCTCAAGAACACAAAACATCGATAGAGAGAAAAAATTGGAACCAGAGAGACAAACTTGTGCATAGGCACTTCTTGAAAAGTAGGAAACTAACCAGAAAATAGGGAAAGAAGGCAGGAAAACATATTTACAAGAATTTATAGAGAGGGATTAACCTCAAAGCAGGGCTTCAAGTGGAATCTATTGACTGAGATTGGCAAGGAAACTCCTTCAAGATTTGATAGCTAGAAAGCATTGGATCCCTTGCACTCTGTTATAACAAATGGTCCACCCCAAAATGAATCAAATTTTGTATGTCTGCCAGGCTTGGATCTGAACTCATCCCATTTGAGAACTACATCTCCAATCTTGAAATTTCTGACCTTGGCTCTCTTGTCAAAACTTTTCTTTGTCTGAATATGATGGAACTCCATATCCTACATTGATTTATCTCTAAGTTCTTCCAACTCTATGAGCTGAGCATGTTTGATCTATAAGGGATCCCCTTCCTCAAATAGGGCATATTGAGTGGCCAAGTCTAGAGCTGGTAATTCAATTGAAATGGACAACTTAGACTCTCTTCCATACACTAGCATATAAGGAGAATTCCCAATTATCTTCTTTAGGGTAATTCTATCTAACCACAAGGTAGACTTCAACTTTGTATGCCAATCTCTCTGATTGTCTTGCAGAGTCTTCTTGATTATCCTAATCAAGTTCTTGTTCATTGATTCTGCCAAGCCATTGCCCTAAGGGTAATAATTTGAACTGGTATTCAGATAAATGTCATTCCTAATTGCCCACTCTGAGACTTTTAGGCTTGTGAATGCTAATGCATTATCCGATATGATGGAATCAGGAGTGCCAAACCTATGAACTATATCATCATAAAAACTTAAGACAACACTCTCATTAGCTTCTTTTAATGCAACTACCTTTGTCCATCTGGTGAAGTAATCTATTGCAATGATTATCCATTTATGGCCTGCACTAGATGGAGGATTGGTCATGCCAATGAAGTCTATACCCCACTTCATGCAGGGTTGCTTTGTTCTGATTGGTTGTAGGGGCAAGGCTGCAAGCCTTTCTTTTCCTGCAAACATGGCACATTTGATGCATTTTCTCACATACTCATGACTATCCTTAAAGATAGATGGCCAATAGTACCCGGCCCTCATGATCTTAAAAGTAGTAGTTCTAGGAGAAAAGTGACCTCCAGAAGGTCCATCATGAAACTCAAATAGGATGTTTGCTACCTTTTCTGAATCAATGCATCTAAAAAGGACACCATTGTGATCTTTTCTAAAAAGAACTTCATCTATCAGCACAAAAGGAACAGATTGTAATCTCTAATATCTTCTCTTTGTTGAATCCAAACCTACAAGACATTGTCTTGTCTTCAAGTAATTGATCATGTTAGGCAACCAACTAGTTGCCTTGACTTGTTCTTCTGTAGAATGCACCACCAGAGATGCATCTATTATTTTTGATTTCTTTGAGCTCTCATCCTCTGCCAAATGTTCACAAAGACCTCTTCCTCTTGTGTGATGGATTTGTGTCACACTTTTGTGAATCCTTGCATTCAAGGATACTCAATAATGAGCTCTTAAATATTGATCTACAGCTCTCTATCTGTGGAGTGCATGGCTTTCTATGAGGCCCTCAGATTGAACCCATGCAAGTACACCACAGAACGAGAGATTCAAGGATGGGAAGCAAGAATGCTAATCTCCATTGAATCATCAAGTTCTTGCATGCAAATGAAATTAATCTATATGATTGCAATGCAAGAAAATAAACTACTTTATTGAAATGGAGATTAAGCTAAAATAAAGAAATAAATTAAACTAAAATGCTATGAATATTAATCTATATGTAACTATGCAAGCTAAAACAATGATCTCCAAAGCTCCAATGTCGCCAAGAAAACTTGTAGCATAACAACGGTATGAAAATTTTAGATCTCTAATTGAGAAGGAGAGGGCTCCTTATATAAGAAACTGATGACAAGAATACATCTCCAAGATCAATGTGGGATAAATCCAAAAAAAAGGAAAGAAAGCTCATTTTTTAAAAAGTGTGGAGAGAAAAAGAATTTTATTTATTTTTAATTATTTGTTTCCCTTTTTTCATCACAAAGAGCTTTAAGAAGATTTTTTTATTTATTTAAAAGAATGATTCTCTATTAATTAAATAAGATAACATTATTTAATTAAAAGAGAGATATTATTCTAAATAAGATAAAATCATTTAATTAAAAAAGATTTTATTTCATTTAAAAGATATTTCTTTCAATTAAATAAGGTTATTTTATTTATTTAAGAGAGAATATTTCTTTTAATTAAATAAAATTTATTGAAAGAATCAGGAAAATAATTTTTGTTTTATTTTTATTTGATTTATTTCCTTTTCCATCACAGATTTTGCTTTAAGTGGGAATTTTATTTATTTAAAAGAGGAATTATCTTTTAAATAAATAAGATAAGTTTATCTAATAAAAAGAGGAATATTTAATTAAATAAGATAAAATCATTCAATTAAAAGGAGTTTTAATTAAATAAGATTATTTTATTTAAGATATTTCTTTTAATTAAATAAGCCTATTTTATTTATTTAAAAGAGAATATTTCTTTTAATTAAATAAAATTATTGATGAAATGATCAAACCTTAGAAATATTTGAATTATTGATTTAATTGTGATTTGCTCAAGGAATTGATTTGAAAATTGCAAAGCATTGATTCAGGAAATTGATATTTGACAAATTGAATAAATGGGGCCCAAAGTCTAGGTGACCATTTTAAGGTGCATACATTTGCCCCTCTTTGACTAATGTGAGGTCGACTTAGGATCACATGCAATCAAAGAATGGAATTGAAGTGTGAGATCAATTTGGGATCACAAAACAACCCAGATGTGTGTTCGACAAATGGGAACACATCAGGACATAGATAAGAAGACTGAAAAAGACAAGGCCAACACCTATGAATAGGTAATTGTCAAGTCTCAAATAAGAGATAAGAATCTCAAGCAAGGTTGCCCCAGGAGAAGCAATTGATAAATTTGATAAAGTTGAATCAAGCATTGAAGTTTGGTAGGTACTACCCCCTCGTGATTGAAATCGAAATGAGATAGAGGAGAAATAGTAAATTGATAAATTTGATCAAATCAAACTAAACATAAGGTTCTTGACATAAGATGAAAGATAAAAAATCACAGAACCAAGGTAGATTAGCAAGAAAGATTATGCCCCAAGATTGAATTACAAGAAAAAAAAGTGGGGTGAAAGTGAATGGAAGATAGAAGTTTGGAAGAAATGGAAAGAAATGGAGAGAAGAAAGAGAAAATGCCTGAAGAAAGAAGATGCCCCAAAATCAATCAACTATTTAAGATAGGAAATTTCAATTGAGATCATGAAAGAAGATAAGGAAATGAAGATCAAAACATGATCACAGTTGACTAAAAGTCCACAAGAAAGATGAAGGAAACCCTCTCAAACTCATAATGCAGCCTAAAAGTGTAAATTTAACATGAAGTCTAAATAATGCAAGCTACATGAAAATGCAAAGGTGTACTTGCAATAGGGTAACATAGGATTTTTGTGTTCACCATTCATTAGAGAATGTAAAAGAACTTATTTTCATCATAGGGCCATTATTACCGGACATCGGACGATCACACAATCATCACTAGTCACAAATGCAACTATGAAGATATGAATGTGATTGATATCAGATTGGAATGTGGAAAGATTCTAACATGAGCATCAAAGACATAAAGGTCAAGATGACTGCAATGTTAGCTTACCCAATTTAATGTAGCAAAACCATGCTCGCATCAAGGCATAAACGCTAGGATGACCATGAGAACGGTTGTGCAAAAAAAAATAGTCAAGGATGATGCCTTAAATCTCCTGAGTGTGTCAAGGAGACAACAAGAGACACTAAAGAGGTTCAAGACAACACCCACAAGCAGAAAGAAAATAAAAACATGCCCCATGCCCCAAGTCTTCTAGCTATGCATCACAAAGAGACTTATTAGACAAGGACACTCAATGAAAATCAATAATAGTCAACACACAAAGAAAAGATCATGACATATCTCAAGCATTAAGACTTGCATTTAAAAATTTAAGTGTGTAAACTGATACTAAGTTCTAAGGATAAGGATCGAATGCTTGCTAGTAGGTAAGATCACATGACCAAACTGGATAAGACCAAACTGATAAGTGTTGAAAAACACTCGATGTCAGGAGTTGTGTTGAAAAACACAATTGGGTTGGTGTTGAAAAACACCGTTTGGGAGGTTTCTTAAAGACAAGCATATCCAAGAGACCAAGGTTAACATAGTGATGCCCCCTAGACAAAGACAAAGACCAATTCCAAACCAAGGCAACAAGGACAAGGCATGATGGAGAAAGGCTAAGTGTCAAGGACGCATGCTAAGAAATAGGGGTGCAAAGGCCTCAAGTAGCACCCATTTCCAAGTTTTCACCACTTGGAAGAATTTTTTCAAGACTTTTTATAATTTTTTTGTATTTTTTGCTATCAAGGCGCCTGTTTCCAGGTTTTCACCAAGGCACTTTTTCTATTTTTTTTGAATTTTTTGATTTTTTTTTTTTTTTGTATTTTTTGAAATTTTGATTTTTTTGTATTTTTTCAGCATCATATATGAATTTTTTTGAGAATATATCAATTTTTTTTGGATTTTTTCAGGATCAATAATTATATACAAAGGATGCCCCTAGACAGAATAAGCATCAAACTCCCAAGCAAGATCACATCGTGCAGTCCCAATGTCTAGCAAGGTGGAGAACAAGAGGGATTAGCAAGTTGGTGGGAGAGATGGAAGACAACAAAATGAAAGAGAATGAATGGAAGAAATCCTCAAAGGAAAACTCGTCAAGAGTACCCAAGCTAGGGAAAAATTATCATGTAAAGTACATCTGAACGAGTGATGGAAGGTTAGCATAGGATAAGTTAGAAAGGCATAATGTAAAAGAAGGAAAAAGATTCAATCCAAAGGAGTAGACATGTCAAGAGGCTTCATAGCATCATGTTTCTCTTTTTTAGATATTAGATTAGATCAAGACCAAAGGTGAAAAGGATAGTGAAAGACTAGAATGAATGGAGGAGAATAGATATGAAGGCTAGACATGAAAGAAATGAAAGAAAGATCATCGTAAGATAGCTCAAAAGATAGCCAAATGTTCATGTATAAGTCAACATTGTCAAGATCAAAGAGAGAGGATGAAATGGATGAAATATGTAGAAGAACTACACATGATGCTTGATTGCCAGGTTTTCATCATGGTACTTATCCAAGGTGTCACAAGGGAGTGGTTTTCACCATAGGATGAATTTATTTCTCTTTACTTTTTCTACCAATGCACCTATTTCCAAGTTTTCACCAAGGCACATTTTCAATTTTATTTTATTTTATTTTTTTTCTCTTTTTTTTAAAAAAAAAATTTTATAATTTTTGGAAGAAGGCAAGCTTTTAGATAATGCTCCTTGAAAGGATAAACCATGCTATGTCAAGGATTCAAAATTATATGCTCAAAGATGCTAATAGGTAAAGGAAGATGGAAGAGAAAAATGGAGGATGCAGTGTTATGTAAAGCGAGTGGAGTTGGAAGATAGGAGGAATATGCAAATGAGGAAAAATGATAGAAGGTAAGAGAATAATGAATGGAAGGATTGTGAAAGAGTATATGGAAAGTCAGGCAAGATCAACATCGATGCACACCTTGGAGGGTGGAGAGAGGATGGAGGAAACTTGAATGAAGGAATACGTGAAGGAATATGGTGAATGTTTAGTAGAGGTTGCGGTTCAGGTGCATGGAATGGAAGAATATTTTTGGAAGAATATGAGGTGGAAGTCTTTGAAAGCTTGAATGTCAACTTCACTTTTTGTTCAACATGAGACTCTCTTATGAGAGACTTGGGAATCCATATAGCCTTAGGCTTTTTATTTCCTTTTGATGACTTAGAGAGAATATCTTGAATGATGGATTTTGGAACCCATACTTGTCTTGTAGTTTTCTTCTTAGATATCTCTTTTGACTTTATGTCCCCATGTTGATTAGAGGAGACATGGTGATCTTCTTTCTTTGATGGATTCTTGTATTGTGTCTTTTTCTTATATTGAACATTCAAGTTACTTCCAAAAGACTTGGGACATGTGGAAGAAGAAGGATAATATGACTAGTGTAGATGGATAGATGGATGAAAAAGATTCAAAGGTATGCATCTATGTTGATCTTGAGGAAAGATAGGAGATGGAGGGACATAAGGACCCAAGATAGATGACAAATTAGGAGAGTTAGGAGGGGAAAATGAAAGGACATAAGGACCCAATATGGAAGGAAGACGTGAAGTCCTTAGTAGTGGTGGAAGCGGTCCAAGGATGGAAGTGGAAGATGCAAAAGGATAATCAATAAGTTCATCAGCATCTATATGACAACCAAGGATATCAACATCTTCAGGGTGAGCATTAAAATTTTCAATAGGGTCCTAGACATCTTGAATAAGAGAATTTTCTTTGATAGGATCATTCAAAGCTTGCGAAGACTTAGGAAGATTAGAAAGCGGAAGTGAACATGGAATGGTAGAACAAGAAGATGGAAGACTTTGATCTTGACAAAGATCTTTGGATAGCACAAGTGCAGAATTTGTCTCTTGAATAGGCTTAACATCGAAAGTAACAACACCATTTTCAATAACCTTAATGGAAGTATCATCTTTGGAAAGTCCAAGTGTGGTAAGGTTATTTTCATTATCAATAAGCTCAATGGTGTGGGTAGTAACTTGATCTTGCTTCAGAGAAGACTTAAGACATGGTGGAATAAATGAGGAAGGGCGTAAAGGATCAAAAGAGCCATGACACAAATAGAGAACATCATGAAAAGGAGTGGATGACATGGAGGGTTCTTGATCTTGATCTTTCTTTATATTCTTTTCTGTATCAGTTTTAGAGTCCTCTTGACATGAAGCCACTTCTAAGGACAAGCAAGCAGGTTGGAGTTGTATGGAAGACTTTGGCAGAGATGGTGAAGGAATAGCTAAAGTAGGCATTATAACACATAAAGGCTTAGGCTCTTTAGATTTAGCATTATTGGAAGTATTTGCAGCCAAGTGAAGGTTAGCTTGAGTATCTTTAAGAGATGGCCCTTGAGGATAACTATAGGGAACTACATGGAAAGCATTAGAATTTATGTTGGATGTAGGATTTATGAAAGATTTGGAAGACTTGGTGACTTTAGGAGATGTAGGAGTATTGGAAGAAGTAGGGGATGGAATGGAACCATCAAAAGACAAAGGTCTAGCATTAACATGATCTTTCTTGAGAGTAAAATCTTTATTTTCAACAGGAGAATTTTTAGAGGAGACATGCTCATAGTACCTACATTTATAATCGGCATGAAAAAATTTCTCTTCCTCAATAGAAGTAGATGTATCATATTGGTCACAAAAAATATCATAATTTCTCTCAAAATTAGAGTCATATGGATCACCATCCTGATCTATCCAATGGGATGACCCATTTCCAGTAAGCACAAGCACACGGCTAGGATGACTGCTAGGAATAGAAGTTTCATAAGTATGACTATAGGGTTCATCATCATAGCCATCATAGTCATCAAAGATGGGTGTGTCACTCTTCGTAGAAGAGGTATCACAAGGATTATCCTATTGCTCATTATGGTATGAAGTAAGACTCTTGGTAGAAGTAGAAGAAGAATGAGATCATGAAGAAGAGGAAGGTGAAGACCTAGTGGAAGAAGAAGACTTAGATAATGAGGAATTCAAATAATGTTTAGTAGAGTCATGATAAGATTTGGGAGATGAAGAATGATGAGAAGACTTAGAATATGAAGAATGTTTAGAAGAATCATGGTATGACTTGGAAGATTTAGAAGAAGGAGGTTGTGACAGGATCATGCATATGATTCTAGCAAAGGCAGGTGATTCCTTCAATCTTTTTTCTATTTTTATCTTAAGTTTATCACCTTTGCCATATCTAGAAGAACTGTTAGAGGAACAAAACTCTTCGAATTCAGCAATGAGTTCAAGATCGTCCATTTTTAAAAGAGGTTCCATAGCAAGATATTTGTAATTCATGGTTCAAGAAGAAGAAGAATCAAGCATGGAAGCGGCATAAGAGATGAAATAGAAGAAAATAGACTAGATAGTAAGAGGAAAAGAATTAGGAAGATGAGAAGAATATCCCATGTGATGAGAAGACTTTAGAAGAAAAACATGGGAAGGGAAGAAGAAAGAAGAAGACCAAGAGTCATCTTGTGTAATTGATATCATTAACATTTGTTTGGATGTTGAGCAACATGACAACACTTAGGATCTAACCTAGACTGACCAAGGAAGACTGAGAATTGAAGACGCTTGGTGATAAGATGGCCTCACAAAATGTCAACACCAAACTAAGATAATCAAAGTTCTCTAATGTCCAAAGGGAGATGGTAAGATAGAAATTGCAAAAGGTGTTACCAACACTATCAAAGAGGTGCCTCAAATCAAAGGGTGACTACCCTTTCACTTTTGAATTAGGAGGTTGGACTAGGCCAAAATATAATTGAAATTGAATTTGATGGAAATGGTTTGGACAAAAAGAGTACTAAAATTCTTCAAGAATGTGGCTAACAATTCTAGAGATAAACTCTCACCAAGAATAGTCTTTTAACTTGACAATTATTTTCAAGGTGACTTTGTAAACCAAATGATGCTATCCCTAGGGGACAAAGATAGGTCTCTAATGACAGGATAGAAAATCAAGCAAGTTGTAAAAAGGTTGGTGCTTCAACTCAGGAACTCAGTTTTTGTGTTCATTTTAAAAGATCAAGTACATCAACAAATTTTTATGATTGATCAAGCACATAAGACAAAAATCAAGGAGTTCAAGCAAGAAATTGTCTTCAAACAATGAACAAGGGGCAAAGCAACCTTGCACACGAACAATCAAGTGACTTAGTATGCTACTCCTAAAAGATTCTACTTGTGTATGTTCTTGAAAATGTTTTAGCAGGTACGTAGAACACAACAACATCCTAGCAAGTTGTCTACAAAGATATACATGGCTTCTCTAAAGGGCATCCTTGATATATGCAAGGTACATGAGGCACAAATCCATAGATGAGAAGAATCAGAAATCACACAGCCGGGGGGAGACGGTAACCCAAATCTCCTCCTTCACTTCTCAAAGGTATAAAGTTCTTTGAGGCTTAGCCAAGAGTGAAATCTAACTCATTCCTAAGAGAGGTGTCTTTGGATTCACCTCCTAATATTTATACTCCGCCAGAACATGGGAGTTAAGGTCATCCCTTGAGGTGATGAAATACCCAAGCAGGCCTTCTAGAAATGAAAAAGTAAGTAATTCACTATCAAAAGTATTGGAAAGCACTAAAGGTGGTGCATTTAACTCTTCAAGTAAATATGAGGTGAGTCCACAAAGTGGTGCATTTAACTCCTCACACAAACTCAGAGTAAGTCCACACCCTAGAAAATTAGTGAGTTCTAGAAAGCACAAAAGGGTTGCCTGGTGGAACAATTAACACTTTTTTCTATGTAGACCCCTCCCCTTTAATGTGGCGCTAACCTTGCAACCACAGGGTGGAACGAGGGGCCGATAGATGAGTGAGTCCAATAACCCAAGATAGAAATCTAGATCAATCACAAGTAATCTAAGACTGCTAATCAATACTACTCATAAGTGCAAGAGGGTTTGAATCATGGAGTATTTAACATTCCAAGCAAACATGAAGCGAGTCCACAAAGTGGTGCATTTAACTCTTCATGTAAACTAGGAATGAATCCATTCCCTAAATTACTCAATGAGATATTTTGATATTTGAACCAAGATTTACTTAAAGTTTAAATATAAACATTCACTTAAACACAAACTTGTATGAAAGAAAATCTAGGTTCATTCATTTCCCATTAAGAGCATCAAAAAAGTGTTTTATGAAAGCGTGTAACACTCAAGCCAAACACATGAAAGATTAATTTTATGCCCAAACCAAGTGTTATAGAGATTTTAAGAACTCACCTTAGGTCCAAAGATCTGCAATCCAGCATTTAGCACACATCTGAAAAAAAACCCTAAGATGGTTAGATATGAAAATCAATTGTTAGGAGTTTGATTTAACATTGTTGTCTTCAAGACAGTCTTTAAAGATTGATTTATTTGACCCATAAAATCACAATATTAAAATTTCTAGAAATAATGAAGTTTTTAGCCAACATCAAGAACTACCATTTCCCAAAATTATAAGGTCTTATGATTCCATTTGGTTCCTCAACCAATAATCTTTTCAGACTGCAATTTTTATGTCATAAATCAGATTTAAAACACCAAACCCTGCCTAAGGAATCACATATCTTTCTCAAAAAGAATCCAAATGAAACAAAACTAATTTCATAGAAACTATTAATGAATCTAATTTCCAAATATATAATCCATTTATTTTTCCCATTCATAAATTATTTTCTAAGAGCAAATCATTGCTTGCAACTCCAATGCAGATTGTTAAAAACTAATTTTCACTTAAATGCCTGTAACTTTCACAAATCTACATAAAAATGACTCAAACCAAAAGGAAATGAAATATAATTCACTTATCTTTCCAATGAATATTATTATAGGCTCTGATTCTTCATAATTTGTCCATACCAGACGTTTCAATCTGACTATATTTAGAGAATCTCAAATCTGCAAATACCCACTTTCACCAAAATGATCATAACTTATTCATTTCTTTATAAAAATGAACCAAACCAAAAGTATAAGAAATATGATTCATCATTATATCTATCCATACTATATTATAGGGTTTCCAATCTATACATGGCCGTACAAGGCCTAGAACTAACACTAAAATTGAAAAACCAATCAAGAATGAGGCCAGAAATTAATCTTTTCGGCCCCACGGTGGGCACCAAAAATATGTGATGGATTTGTGTCACACTTCTATAAATCCTTGCATTCAAGGATACTCAATAATGAGCTCTTGAATATCGATCCACAGCTCTCTATCTGTGGAGTGCATGACTTTCTATGAGGCCTTCAGATTGAACCCATGCAAGTACACCACAGAACGAGAGATTCAAGGATGAGAAGCAAGAATGCTAATCTCCATTGAATCGTCAAGTTCTTGCATGCAAATGAGATTAATCTATATGATTGCAATGCAAGAAAATAAACTACTTTATTGAAATGGAGATTAAGCTAAAACAATGAAATAAATTAAACTAAAATGCTATGAATATTAGTCTATATGTAACTATGCAAGCTAAAACAATGATCTCTAAAGCTCCAATGTCGCCAAGAAAACCTGCAGCATAACAATGGTATGAAAATTTTAAATCTCTAATTGAGAAGGAGAGGGCTCCTTATATAAGAAACTGATGACAAGAATGCATCTCCAAGATCAATGTGGGATAAATTCAAAAAAGAGGAAAGAAAGCTCATTTTTTAGAAAGTGTGGAGAGAAAAAGAATTTTATTTATTTTTAATTATTTGTTTCCCTTTTTTCATCACAAAGAGCTTTAAGAAGATTTTTTATTTATTTAAAAGAATGATTCTCTATTAATTAAATAAGATAACATTATTTAATTAAAAGAGAGATATTATTCTAAATAAGATAAAATCATTTAATTAAAAAAGATTTTATTTCATTTAAAAGATATTTCTTTCAATTAAATAAGGTTATTTTATTTATTTAAGAGAATATTTCTTTTAATCAAATAAAATTTATTGAAAGAATTAGGAAAATGATTTTTGTTTTATTTTTATTTGATTTATTTCCTTTTCCATCACAGATTTTGCTTTAAGTGGGAATTTTATTTATTTAAAAGAGGAATTATCTTTTAAATAAATAAGATAAGTTTATTTAATAAAAAGAGGAATATTTAATTAAATAAGATAAAATCATTCAATTAAAAGGGGTTTTAATTAAATAAGATTATTTTATTTAAGATATTTCTTTTAATTAAATAAGCCTATTTTATTTATTTAAAAGAGAATATTTCTTTTAATTAAATAAAATTATTGATGAAATGATCAAACCTTAGAAATATTTGAATTATTGATTTAATTGTGATTTGATCAAGGAATTGATTTGAAAATTGTAAAGCATTGATTCAGGAAATTGATATTTGACAAATTGAATAAATGGGGCCCAAAGTCTAAGCGACCATTTTAGGGTGCATACACCTCTAACCAGCTTGGTAGTTTGAATATCTATGTCATATTCCATCACCTTGGTGATCCAACCAGCTCTTTTCTCATTTAGGTCCTTGGAAAGAAAAAATTCTTTGACACTTGGATGAGTAACCTTCAAATGTACCCTGCTATGGGTCAACAAATATCTGAACCTTTTAAGGCTCTTCACCACTGCAAGTACATGTTTCTCTACAAAAGAGTATCTCTATTCATACTCCTCTAAACCTTTGCTAAAGAAAGCAATAGGCTGCTTCAATCCATTTGAATTTTCTTGAGTCAAAATTGCAGATATAGCATCATGACCCCCATAAGCATAAAGGATAAAATCCTTACTAAAATTTGGGTTTAGGAGAGCAGGGGCTTCTGTTAAGGCCTCTTTGATAGCTTAGAAATTGACTCTCCCTTCTTTGGTCCAACTAAAAGTTGAATTCTTCTTCAACATGGTTGTTAAGGGCTTTAGTAAACCTGCAATGTTAGGCAAGAACCTTCTAACAAAATTAATCTTTTCTATGAAAGATTGGAGACTTTTCTTGTGATGTGGTAGGGGTAGCTCTAGGATAGCTGCAATTCTCTTAGGATCTACTATGATCCCTTCTTTGGATACTATGTATCCCAACAATTTTCCTTCATGAACTGCAAACACACATTTCTTGGGATTAAGAGATATCCCAAATTCTCTACACCTTTCAAAGATCTTCCTCAAATGTTTGATGTAATCTGTTTCATGCTTAGAATAGACAGTTATGTCATCTAGATAGACCAACACAAAATTGTACATGAGGCTTTTAAAGGCCATATCCATTGCCTTTTGAAATGTAGCACCTGCATTTGACAAACCAAAGGGCATCTTTTGATAAGCCATGGTTCCCCACTTGGTTGTAAATGCAGTCTTATATTGATCCTCTTCATTAACTAGGATCTTATTGTATCCTAAATTGTCATCCAATAATGAAAATCTCTTAGACCCAGAGACACATTGTAAGATTTTTTCCATAGAGGGTAATGGATGGTAGTCTTTTAGAGAGGCCCTGTTAAGATCCCTAAAGTCAACACATAACCTCAACTCCCTATTCTTCTTCCTGATAAGAACAAGGTTGGAAACCCAACTAGTATGCTTGATGGAGTAGACAATGCCACTCTCTATTAGTTTGAGCACTTCTTTATGCATAAGTGGCTCAAGCCTAGGATTAACAGGCCTTTTCTTTTGCCTCACTGGTTTGGCATTAGGCTGTAATTCAATAGTGTGCTGAGCAAGGGCTAGATCAAAACCTTTGAGGTCTTCATACTGCCATGCAAATACATCACTAAATTCTTTGAAAAGTTGAGTGTAAGATTGCTTTTCCAATTCAGTGTTTACTTTTCCAAATTGTAAGCTCTTACCTGGTTCCAACTCTAATTTAACACAATGTTCTTGTTGAACTACCAGGCCAGCTTTATTCTTCTTGACTTCATCATCCTTATTGAAGATAGTCTCTAATGTAACAAGACCTCTAGGCATCTTATTAGACTTAAGTTGTATCACTTGATCACCATAATTTTGTGATAACCTATCTTGATTATGCTTTGAAAAAATATCTTCTTCAAACAAGAACTATAGAATTTGTTCATCATTGTCAAACACCTGCCAATTGACATTATTATCAGGAATAGAGGGTCTGAAAATCACTTTTACATGATGTTGATCTATTTCTTTTGAAACACTATTTGGAATGTCATATTGAGATCCAACAATAGCTAACCTATCTGCATTTTGATTTAGCTTCCTAGGGATAGCAACAATATTGAAAGCATAAAAGTCTTCAATTGCATCCCAAACTCTATGTTTGTATGCTTTCAAAGTGTCATTTTTGGTTGCACTTATCCCTCTTACTTGGATGACAACTAACTCACTGTCACCATAAACTTTTAAGGCCTTAAGCCCTCTTTTTCTAGCCCACTCTAGTCCATTGACTAGACTTTCATACTCTACAGTATTGCTAGTGCAGAAGAAACTGAATCTAAAGGTAGTAAAATACCTTTCTCCTTTTGGAAACACCAGCATAGAACCACCACTAGAACCATGTCTACTTCTAGCTCCATCAAAAAATAGTTCCCAAACCTGATTATTCTGATCCTCTGAATCAATGTCTTCTTTGAGAAGACTTGGTTTTATGACTCCACTTTCTTGTATCAAATAACTTCCCAAACCAAAATCCCAAACAAGGTGTTCTTGGGCCTCCAAAGCTCTTTCATCTAGAAAATTATTAGGGATACTTTCTATCTTTGTGTCTACTTCACTAATGGTTTGGAAGTCACTGTCATCAAATATAGGGTAGTTTACATTGATGGTATTGGACACATATAGTTCTATATGGTGTGTTGCCAATGGTTCTAACTTAATGGTGACCTTGGTACCATATCTTGTATGAAATAGCATGTGAGACCAGTCAGAAGATAGGTAACCTCCTATCTTGGTTGTAAACTCCCTTAAAAGACATATAGCAAATAATGCAGGGAGATCTATGATGTATATATCAAGGAGGATGGAGAAATTAGGACTAGCATGTAGGATTAGACTGGTATCCTTGCCACACCTATAGTATTGACTAAGGATCCATCAAGTTGTTTGACCTTCTTTTGGAAGGGTTCATATTTTAGTCCTAATTGGTCAGCCACCTTCTTGGGCATTACAGTACTAGTAGTTCCACTATCTACCATACAATTATGTACTAAAGATTTTCCAATGATTAAAGATACATAAAAGGGAGGTGGCTTTTAGTTCCTACCTTGTGTGGCATTGCCTTTGGAGTTGCTACTTGGAGCCTCCTTTTCTTGATCAGTGTTAACCAACACTGGCTTTACAGCTTCTTTTGTAGGTTGAGGAGTTGCTACCTCATTCATGGCCTTCTTCAAGATCTCAGGCTACTCTATAATAACCAAAGAGTCCCACATGGACATGGTGACATTCACCTTCTTCATGTTGTCTACAATGTTGAAAGGTGTCACAGTGTGTACTCTTTGTTATGCTTTCACTATGATGGGCTCCACTTCTTCGGAATGTTGGCCTTCTTTGCTTGTAATGACAAGAGCCTCTTTAGGTGTGATGGGATCAACTTGCTATAGTGGCTCTACAAATGTAGTGGCTTTGGCATTGGAATATGCTCTCTCCATGTCTTGAGCTCTTCTTTTTGCTCTTGTATAGGCAACAAAAGCAACTTCATCATTGACTCCATTGAAGTCTGGTTGCTCCCAATTGAAAAGGGCTGTCTCATTCTCTTGTGATTCTTGTTGAGGCACTAAGCCACTCGATGGAGCCTCTAATTGAGCATGTGAGGCATTTTGAACCATTAGAGCTTGGTTCATCCATCCATTTGAACATGTAGCCTGGTTATGAGGCTGATTACAAGGAAAGCACCATTCATTCTCCATGGCCATATAATTTTAACTAGGAACTATATCCCTTACTAGATTTGTAGAATTAAGAGGTGTAGGGTTATATGGTTGGAATGGTCTTTGATTAAAACTTTGTCTTTGTCCT
The DNA here is from genome assembly GCA_027943335.1 of Chamaecyparis obtusa. Lineage (NCBI taxonomy): Eukaryota > Viridiplantae > Streptophyta > Pinopsida > Cupressales > Cupressaceae > Chamaecyparis > Chamaecyparis obtusa. The sequence continues at coordinate 628,572 of BSBK01008307.1, read as the reverse complement.
TGATACCCTCCTTGGTATGGTGGCCTATTTTGTTGATAAGGCTGTCCCTGATTTTGATATTGTTGATTAGGACCTTGGCCTTGTGGCTAAAAGGGTGGTATGATTCCTTGACCTTGTTTCTTTAGATTTGTGACCTCTTTAGTCAAGGTCTGCAACAAGTTTGTCATTTCTTGCTTACTTCTTTCTTGACTATTCTTTATCTCTTGCAGCTCTTGAGAGAAACTAGTTGTTAGCTCTTAACCACTAGTACTAGCTTGAGGTGCCAATATGGTGGGAATAGGGGTAAATGGGGGTACTTGTGTAGGTGAAATGGGCTGAAGGCTAGGGAAGATGGGCATAGGAGGCCTTTTAGCAATCATGCCTACTTGAATCAAACAATTTTTAGCCCTGATAGCTATGCCAAAAGCTTGGGGTAGAGAAGTACCGCCCATAGACTAGATCATGAAAAAAATTTGACCATTCAGACTTTGCAAGTAGTAAAGGAAAGCATGGTCAACTGATGGTCTCACTGAGACTGGAATTCTATTCCATGTTTTGAGGAATCTACTATTGTAATCTATCATTTGTTCTTAGGGGTCTCTCTTAATGGTTGTCAACTATTCAACTAGAGACAAGTTATCTGATTTATCTTCAAAATGCTTACTTAATGCATCCCCTAATTCATCCCATGAATTAATAGAACCAACAGTTAGAGTTCTAAACCATTCAAGAGCCTTACCTTTTAGAGAGGCTGCTAATAATTTTGTGGCCACATCTTCTTGGGTTATGTTGTGTATGTTGCAGATGGTGGTCACATCTCTTATGTGTTCAAAAGCAGTTGTCTACCCTTCACCAATGAAATCAGGTATACTCTTTAGTGCCACCAAGGGCACATCATGATGTTGAGAAAAGGCTAATGGACTTCCTTGATTGAATGTTGCAAAGGAAAACTATCTAGCCATTGAAAGAGTTGGAATCTAAAGATTGACAACTATGTGAGCTATATTTGCTGCTAGATTTGAATCCTCTTCTAGATCTCTGGTTAGAGATTTGCCTCTTCTTCTAGAATGAAAGGGAAAAGGTCTCCTTTTTGAGGTATTTGGAGGTGTTGATTAAACTCTCCTTGCAAGAGATGTTCTTTGAGTTGACCTACCTTTGTAACTTCCTTTTGAGGGAAACTCTAAAAATTGAGCAGGGTTTGAGCTCCTAGTCTCAATCTTTCTCATAAACTTTAAACAAGCTAGCCTGAATCTATGAAATCAGTGGAGTCACCAGATATACTTGATAGAATGACTTCTAAAAGTTTGTGTTATGCAATCTGTATATCAAAGATAACATAATCTTCAAACAATAATTTCTTTTGTAGTAGTCCCACCGGGCATGTCAGAATTGTTATACACTAAGTTTGCACCCTTGTTTCAAGCTCTCATAGTCTTGATAACCTAGTATAATATGGGAATCATCTCTAGGTTTGGGACCTATGCTAACTGAGATGAGACCTCTAGGTTCTAGGCTAGTTCCTTTTGGATAATCACCTTAATTTGCTTCTAGACATGAAAGTAAAACTTGAGGGGAAAAGGGATAGAAGGAATGCTTCGAAAGGGAAATGACTAAAAGAAAACTACCTACTAGGTGATACACCGAAATGAAAGTTTTGAATCTCAGTATAGAGGATGAGATTAATGAACAACTTAGGTCTAGGAGATCACAACTCACTAAATAGGCCTGCATAAATATTTCATAGAAGGGTCTACAATAGAAAGAGTCTATTTAGGGAAAGAGAGAAACCTTCACAAACAATAGCATTCCCAAGTGTTTAGACATAATCTACAACCTGCAGACAAACATTCACCTCTGCAACTCGGTATAAGAATGAGACAAGATTGCTAGGGGGTTGTAGTATACACACAATAATACACAACAATTGTAGAAAAAGAGAGGGATTAGGAACCCTAAGGTATCATTCAAAACATACATATACTTCAACTCAATAAGAGGTAATTCAGAAAAGGAAGCATAGGGACATGAAGAATTGTCACAAAATACCTCTGCAATATTTGAATTATCAATGAAAGATTTTACAACTATATAAGCTAGAGGGTAGAAATGATACCACAGATGACCCTTAAGAAGAGTGAAATTCTTTTACAATTGTCCAACTTTGAGCTCAAAAGCTCCAAAAATAACTATATACAACTCAACTGCATGCAGGCAGGAGTCAAAACTAACCTAACTAGGGTTACATAGGTATAGCAATACAACATCAAACCCTAGGGTACTGATCACCTATTATGAAAATCTTTGAGAACGTCAGGGATCAAATCATATCTTTCTTCGTGGACATCCATCCGGTACTGAGCTTGCCTACAAACACAACAACCTCGACTTACCAACCCACTTGCAACTCCACTAAGCCACGAAGGCTCCAGATCTAATCTGGAAGATATCTGTATTTTCAATAATAACACTAGAAAAAGGTGGTGCCAATCCATTTAGCACCTTTGACATGACATGGTACCCTACAACACCGGCTAGCAGTCATCTCCATTGCCCCCTCAACCATAACCATCTTGAGAAATCAATTCCCGAGCTACCCGACATCATGCATGGCCGAAAGAATGCAAAACCCTCGCAAAGACATTTGAATTTTGAAATATAACGGCTAGCGGAAAACTTTAAAACATAACCGTCGATGAGAAACCCTTCCCGGTAGATGAACACCTATGATGCACCTAAAAACAGCTTGAAAACTCATCTCTAGCAAGTCAAAGCCACCATGGAAGTCAGTGGCCAATGAGAATTGAGAACGTTGGCACACCTATCATTTTGGCCCCACCTCAAGCTTTTCCTTCTTAAGTCATTCGGTGACTATGCAACCGAAGACTTTTCTCTAAGTCACAAAGAACATTCACATAACCCTGGTCCGGTTAAGCGACTATGCGAACAAAGCAGTTGTTGAATTTCTAAGTCTTTCGGCTAACCCTAGTTAAGTCCAGTGAATAAGAGAGAACCCCTAGTCATTGATTCATGAAACCTTGCTAACCCTGGGCCCATTTGCTACTTGGCAATCTTTCATTCACCCCGACTACTTTTTAAGAATACACCTCAGCACCTCTCTGACATCGGACCCACAGAGAACTAGATTCCAATCTAATGGCAGGTGCATGATCTCATGTGCCTCAAATATTCCTTCCGATCATGCACTAGCCATAGATCCTTTTAGAACTGGGACCCCATGACACATCAGACTAACAGATGAGTCCCCATCATCATATAGTAGCCAATCATGCATGAGCACATCAGCGCTAGGTAGCACATTGAATCCCCAACCCAAAGATTCTTATCAAACGGTTGTCGCATGATCTCATGGGGTCAAAAGATTCTATGAGATCATATGACCACCATAGATCTTTGCCTTTCTGACACATCCACAGACCCTCTAACACACTCCCACTGACACATCCCAGCTATCGTCTGGCCAACCAATAATGAATGAGCATGTCAGAAACCAAGGACCCACCTGACAGAGCTCGGAGATAAAGCAAGAGCAACAGCCATCGCATGATTGCATGCTCTGACATAAAGCCTTGCAAACATATGCCAGCCGTTGATCCTCTATAGATGTTAGAGCCTTTGACTACTAAAAGGGCCTGGTCCCACTAACAAGAAATGACTCATTAGCATGTGGACCAATCAGAATATGCCACCTACACACACTTGGTAGTGGACCCGCCTATTTGAAGAGTTACATCACAAAGGATAATCGATGGTTGGTGCATAATCTCATGGCTCTAATAGAATGCATGAGATCATATGCTAGTCATTGGATCGAAAAGGTGTCAGAGGGCTAGGCCCAGGAGACATAAAGGCCAAAAACATTAGAAAAGATTAAGCACTGGGACTTAGGAAAAATTAAAGTGTTAAGCGCTAGAGACTTAGGGAATTATTAAAGCACATGGAAATATGATCACTTAAGTGGCCAAAAAGGTAATGTAGAAATATAACAAGCCAAAAGGATATTAGGGTTTTAAGGGTCTAATGGCTAGTTTTATGAATTTTTTACCTGCAGACTAGAGAGTTTAAAGTATTGTAGAGGCTCGAGGGTTTGCAATGAAGCCATGAAATTTTTAGGGATGCTTGGCAGGGTTAAAATAGGGACCTAGGGATAGATTTTAGCCAAATTTGCATGCACATGAAAATTAGGGTAACACATATCTTGTACCATATCTTGCACATATCTTCTATCATATCTTGTACCATATCCTGTATAGCGTGATCCTCCCATCCTAATCCTGAGCTTTTGTACATAGCCATTGTAAATATCTCTCTATCTATTGTAAATATCCTCGCATCCTATTGTACATATCCTTGTTAGTCTTGCAACAATGTTTGATTCAAAATCTTATCCTATCCAACCTTGTACTTTAGCAACATCAATTGTCAACTATTCTTTCTCACAGTGATTATTCTTGAACCTCATCATTTGCAAATGAACAACAACACTCATTCTCTCATCAATCAATAGGTCCTTGAGGATGTATCCTTCATCCTGTCAAACCTAATCTTCCACCAATCACACTAGGTCTATCTCGATGTATCTTTCCACATGTTTAGACCAATCTTCCCACCATCAATCAAATCAATCAAATCAAATCTCTCTCCTTAGCAAAGGATGTCTTTTTGGAGTTATCATTTTGGTTTTGGATTTTGTCCTTTGGATCTTGTTAATCTTTTTACAGCTTCTCATTGTTTCTCTACTCAAAGTTGCCATGATCCTTTATATCATGGTGTGCCACGAATGAGGACAATCTAGGGCAAGGTCTTTTGATCTTTCACTTTTGCCTATGAGTCAGTCAGATGTGACCCTTGCACGTTTCACATATGATCTTCTGGGTTACATGATGCACTTGGGAAATTTCATTTATTTTTGGTTTCTCTAGCATCATTTCTACCATGTTTCCTCTTGGGTTCATGCGTGATGCTAGGGCAACCCCGTGTGTCTTTTTTGTGTTAGTCCTATGCAACACTAGTGATGAAGCCTTGTTTTCTTTTGTAACCTTGTCCAGTCTCTAGCATTGCTATATCAAACTAGGTTGTGCTCTCCACATTTGCACTTGGAGCTCCCAAAATCCCCTGCATCCTACATCATATAGATTAATCTTGCATCTTGCATCTCTCATGTAGCTACATCCTACATTTTTGCATTCCATCTCACCTTACATTCATCCATCTTTGCTCTTGGAAGCTTGGTTCTTCATCTCCCCTTCTTCCTTAGTCCTTCCCTCTCTGTTTCCTTTCGAGAAAATTCCACAAAATTTACTCCTTGCATTATTTTCTCGAGGGGGCACAACCCCTTATTCCTCTAAATTCTAGCCTGGGGCATCTTATTTTCTTGTCTTTGACTCCATGCCACTTGTGGCATCGCATCAAAGAGGGGAAAAATGTAGACACCTAAAAATATTTTAGAAAATAAAGTATTTTTGTTTTCTAAAAAACCCTGATGACATCATCATTTGTTAATTAATTAATTATTTAATTAATTAATATATTTTTATGCCATTAATTTCATTTATTTTAATTAAACATCTTTAATTAAAGAATCTTTCCCCAAACCACTTAAAACAATTTTAATTAATTTTCATCTCTTTATTGAATCAATATTCAATAAATGATGTCACATTCCCTAAATAAATTTTATATTTATTTAAAGCCTCAAAAACCTAGAATCTTCTAACCTTTTCTAAACCCTTTTAAACTTCCCTAAACCTATTTAGGAGATGCTTCCTACATTTCTTAGCCTAATCCAAGTCTCCTTGACTTTCTAGTCAAACCCTCCCTCTAATGAGCTTTACAGACTCATTTAAGCCTCTTACACACTCATTTAAGGCTCTTACAGCCTCATGAATGAAATCCTCAACCCAAAAGCATTTTGAAATAAATAAATATTTATTTATTTTTTAAACTCTTAAATATCCTAGAAAGCCCTAGACTCTTTTAGAAAGTCTTCAATCCTTATCCTTATCCTTGAATCAAACCCCTAACCTTACTCTAACCTTGACTCAACCTCCTAATCCAAGCCCTTCCCAAATCCTATAAATACCCTCACTTCCTAAGAGCAAATAACCAATTCACTTTTAATTCATAGTAATGTTATAATGCTAGAATAGTTCTAAATCTTTAAAGCTTTCATACTAATTATTAGATTTCATCCATTTTCATACTTTCATAGCTCATCGTAGCTTAGAGTAATGGATAAATCTTAGTTTCTTTCATTTTTCTTCATAGCTTTTTGCATCATATAACATTTACATTGGATTAAAATCAATCCAGAATAATCATCTTTGCATTAAATTTCTATCTTAGCATCATTTTGAGTTCTTGCAGCCTTAGGAGAAATTTTGGGTGTTCTACCTAATATTGTGCCATTTTTTTGGTTTTCATGAATCTCAATCCCTTTTAGAGTGCATTAAGAATATGCTCCAAGTGCTTAGAGAGAACATCCACATCCCTCTCATTGAAGCAAATCAAATAGTGTTGTATAGCGCTTGTTTTAGCGATAATCTTGAGGTCGTTGGGTTTTGTTTCCATTATCTTAGCTTTTTATGATTCTTGAACATGTTAGATTAGTTTTAATGTTTGAGTGTTTCAGCCTTTCAAGATAGGTTAACAGGTTCCAAATTCCCTAGCCTACACTTCCTAAAGAACAAACTCAAGATAGTGAAGATTTAGAGATACTTCCTACATACATGCAACTCGATCCACCAGAATCTAACATAGGGAAAGCACACAATTATCCATGGGTAGGTGAGCCTTAGGTACCTTCATGGTTGGAGGAGGATTCGAATGGTAGGTTTAACCCGCAACTCTTCTTTCTTGTAGAAGTCTTAGAGGACTCAAGTGAAGAAGACTTTGATCCTTCTTCCATGGATCATCTTGAGCAAGCTCATGTTATTGACCTTAATGATACAATGTATGAACCATCTAATGAAGTCATGTCCATAAACCCATCCAATGACAACTTTCCAATTGAATCATTATCCTTAATGCATCCCAAACTTATTGATTGGAACTTAACCAAACTAAGTGAATTACTATACTTTCCCAATGACCAAGAAATGACACAATACCTAAATGTGGTTGAGCCCTCTTCCACCGATGATTGTAATCCAAACATGATGAGAAATGAAGGGGTCCAACCTCTTAATCCAAAAGAAAAAATGAGAAAAAGAAAAAAATTTGATGAGTTCTAGTGGTGAAAACCACCATGTGGCAGTACTAGAACCAAGAAAAGTAAAAATAAAGGATATTTCTGATGGTGAAAACCCAACAGTGGCACCTAAGGAAGAGAGGTTGGATACTCTACCAGCACATGAGGAAGAAAGATAAAAAATTCTTATAGAGCCAATGGAGAAAGTCAATATTGGAACCGAATTGGAGCCCAAATTCATACATTTAGCAACTTCACTTACACCTTTAGAGAGAAAGGATTTCATCAAATTTTTAGAAGAAAAGCAAGTGAATTTTGCATGGTCCTATGCTGACATGCCAGGATTAGATCCAAACTTCATCATGCATCACTTGAATCTCAAACTAGGAGTTAAACCTGTCAAGCAGAAATTGAGGAAAATGCATCCACACATAGCTCTTCTAGTTAAAGAAAAATTGGAGAAATTTTTAAAGGTGGGTTTCATAAGAGCAATTTCTTATGCGGAATGGATATCAAATATTGTACCATTTACCAAGCATGAAAAATCCATTCACGTATGTATAGACTTTTGAGATCTTAATCTTGCATGTCCCAAAGATGACTTTCCACTTCCAAGTATAGATGTAATAGTGGACTTAACAGCTGGTCACTCCATGTTTTCATTGATGGATGGTTTTAGTGGATACAACCAAATTAAGATTGCACTTGAAGATCAAGAAAAGACAGTGTTCACATGTCCTTGGGGAACTTTTTGTTGGAATGTAATGCCTTTCGGCCTCAAAAATGTCAGAGCTACTTACCAAAGGGCAATGACTACCATTTTTCATGATATGATGCACACCTTCTTAGAAGAATATATGGATGACATATTGGCTAATTCACATCAAAGAGAGGATCATTTAAAAATTCTTGAGAATATATTTACACCCTTGGAACAATTCAAAGTAAGGCTCAATCCAAAAAAGTGTGCCTTTGGTGTTCACTCTGGGAAATTACTAGGATACATAGTTTTGACAAAAGGCATTGAAGTGGATCCTGAAAAGGTTCAAGAAATCATGGATATGGAAATTCCTAGAAAAATTAGCCAAATGAGGTCTCTTCAAGGAAAACTTCAATCAATAAGGAGATTCATTTCTCAATAATCTGAAAAGTGTCACTCATTCACTAGATTGCTCCACAAAGACACCATTTTACATGGGATGAAGAATGTGACAAGGCCTTTACTTTGTTGAAGACTTACTTAATCAATCCACCAATTCTAATTCCTCCTATCAAAGGAAAACCATTTCTATTGTACATATCAGCAACTAAGAGGTCTTTAGGAGTTCTTTTGGCACAAGAAGATGATTAAGGAAAGGAGAGGGTTATCTATTATTTGAGCTGAACATTGATTAAGTATGAATTAAACTACACCTTCATGGAAAGAGCATGCCTAGTTTTTGTCTTTTCTTCTAAAAAATTGAGACACTACATGTTGATGCACAAAGTGAAGATCATTTCAAAGATCGACCCTTTAAAATACTTGCTTAGCAAAACTGCCTTAATGGGAAGAATAGCAAAATGGGTCATCATGTTAAGTGAGATCAATATTGAATATGTAGATAGAAAGGCCATTAAAGGACAAGTGATAGCAGATCACTTAGCTGAAAATCCATTTTTTTCTACACATCCTATTCAAGTGGAGTTTCATGATGCAGAAATTGTCAATATAGAAGCTAAGACATGGAAATTGTACTTTGATGGTTCATACACACTAGGAGGTTCCAAAGCCGGCATATTGTTGATTACCCCTCAAGTGTATACTATTCCTAAATCATACAAACTCATATTCCCATGTACCAACAACATATCCGAGTATGAAGCTTTAGTCATTGGTATCAAGATGGCTTTAGAATGGAATATTACTGGGCTACAAGTGTATGGTGATTCTCAATTAGTGATCAATCAAGTCAATAATGAGTACAACACAAAAGATGAAAAGTTAATGCCTTACAAGACAATGATTGATTCTTGGAAAAAATACTTTGTGTTGATAACTTTTGAGTAAATTCCAAGAGAGAAGAATAGAGTTGCCAATGCAATGGCTACCTTGGCTTCATTACTCCAAAATCCTGATCAAAATGAAAGGTACAAATTCTTGGTGGAGGAGTTGGTAAAATTGGCATTTGACCCTCCTGATACCCAAATTATTGCTTTATTTAATAGACATGACTCACCTTAGTACGGTCCTATTTACAAATACCTTAAAGACCAAGTGTTACCCTTAGACCAATCCCGAGCCCAAAAATGACACTTCATTAGACAATTGGCTCATTATATTATCCTTTTCAACACATTCTATCATAAGGGTCCTGACAGAACTTTTCTTAGATGTCTAGAGGAAGAAGAGTCTAAGTTAGCTTTACGTGAGGTTCACGAGGGCATTTGTGGTTCGCATTCAAGCGGGTTAAACTTGGCTAAGAAGATCCTTCACATGGGATATTTTTAGAAAACCTTAGAAAAGGATGCTTGTCACTTTGTTAAGATATGCATAAAATGCCAATATCATGGTGATATGATACATGTACCAGCTCAAGAACTACATCCTTTTGTTACACCTTGGCCATTTTATCAATGGGGGTTTGACTTAGTTGGTGTGATTTATCCACATTCATCTAATGGGCACAAATACATTATCACGGCTATGGAATACTTCACTAAATGGGTAGAGGCCATTCCTTTGATCACTACTACAAGAAAACAAATCTCTATGTTCATCCTTAATCACATCATTTGTAGATATGGTATTCCTCATGCCATAATTACCGACAATGGAAAACAATTTAAGAACAAAGATGTGGATGAGCTTTGTGATGCTTTTCATATTACCCATCACTCTTCTTCCATTTACTATCCACAAGGAAATGGACAAGCTGAGGCTACTAATAAGAAAATCCTTAAAATCTTGAAGAGATCGGTGAACAAATTAGGAAGAGATTGGCACGTACAAATCAACCCGGCTTTGTGGGCTTATAGAAATAGTATCCAAACACCTACAAGAGCTACACCATATTATTTGGTTTATGGAGCCAAAGCTATTTTTCCTTTGGAGGTTGAAATCCCATCCCTAAGTGTATCATTGCAAGGATTAGTAACGGATGAGGATTATAGGGTTTCCCGACTTCAGCAATTGGAATTTTTAGAAGAGCATCAAGCTCAAGCCTACGAACATTTGAAAGTGTACCAAAATAGGATTTCAAGAAACTATAAAAAACACATTAAACCAAGAGTCTTTCAAGTGGGTGATTTAGTGCTAAGGGAGAACCCTAAAAATCAAGCAGAAAGGGAAAAGAAGGGTAAATGGAAAGCAAATTGGCTTGGTTCTTTCATCCTTGTTTCTTCTTTTGGAACGGGGACTTACAAATTAGCCAATTGTGGTGGGGTAGAATTACAAGAGCCCATTAATAGCATCCATTTAAAGAGGTTTCATACCTAATCAGATGAGAGAGTATCAGAAGAAAGAGTATCAGATGAGTGTGTATCCAATGACTCAAGCATCACTTTTGTACATGAGAAAATCAAAAAGATCAAAAACATTGAGAAAAGTTCAAAATCCAAAAAAATTGAAAAAAAGATAAAAAGATTAAAAAATGAAAAAGATAAAAAAGTGCCTTGGTGAAAACCTAGCAATAGGTGCCTTGGTAGCAAAAAAAATGAAAAAAGAGAAAAAGAGCAATAAACCCAAAAGGTGAAAACTTGGCAATCAAGTGCCTTTTTTTCCCCTAAGTCTTTCCTAGTTGCATGTGTACATATTGCATTTCCATCATCTCACTTGTAAATCTTCATTGCATCCATCATTTGTGCATAGTCATAATAAAACCTTTCAGCTGCATTGGTACATTTTAGATTTCCTATTGGCCCTAAGTTTTTCATACGATCACATTTATCACTTGGGGGCAGGAAAGGATTGGATTTTTGGTACAAATGGATTCAATACTGCTACTTTCAGTCACATATCAGAGGGAATCATCAGATTTTCAGAAGAGAGGGATTTTACTAAACCTTTGATGGCTATCATTGTTCACAACCAAGTATTTTGATCCTACAACTTGATCCTTGAGCCTTCATTGACTTTATTAATCAGGATTAAAAATTGACATCACTTAAATGATCAGAATGTTTGGAAATTCCTTTTGGAAAATCTTGATACATTGAAAAACACTTGAAACTTTTTTGATGATCTTTATTGAATTTCTTCTTACCGTGTCTTTTTAGCTAATCGATGATGTTTTGACTAGATTGATGATGATAAAGACATGATATTTTTCTTGTCTCTGGGTGACAGTCTTGAGAGAGATCCACCAACTTATGTGAATTCATCTAATGATGTGATCATCAAAGAACCATCAAGGAATTTCACATAGGGTGGAGGGTTGACCTTTATTTGTTTATGCAAATGGATACCTTGGCTATTTAGATCTTCAATATCTCAAATACCAAAATCCAATTGCAACATTGAATTTGTTGAAACCAGTATTCATACTCCCATAGTTGGTTATTCAACTAGTGAGGGTTGTACTAGTTTCCTAAAGGTTACCAAATGTGATATAAAGTTGTATTCATATCATCATGATGTGGTCAGTGATGGTTGTCCTTTCTTTCTGGTCCTACAATGCTCAATGATGAAAATATTTCTCTATGGCATTTCTTTGCTAAAAGATAGTGATAATTAGTTGCATTGCATTGCATTTTCATGTTAGATTAAGTGCATAGTTTGTGGTATTTTTCCAAGAGAAAGGGGGTTCATTAATCAATTATCTTGATCAATCATTAATGAGTGTTCAATTAAACACCTTATCCTTGGTTCAAATCAATAATGTGAGGTTATCTTTTGCATTCATTCATAGCATTACTCATTATTCATTATCCTTATATCTGAATTAGAAAAAGACAAAAAGATTCATTAATCATTCATCATTTGCACACATTTAGTTAAGGATTGCATTTTAAGAGTTGCATACATCAAAAAAATCAAAAACATAGTTGCATTCATATATCCATATTTCCATAAATAACACATTTTGCATCCATACATTGAAAATAAAAAAAACATATCAAAGTTACATTATCATTTGCATCCATTTATCTATATCATATGTAAGATACATTGCATCCATAGCATAATCAAAATTAAATGCATCATAAACATCATATAGAACTGCATATAAAGATAATCTCAAATAAACACAACAAGAGAATCAAGGAAAGTCCATAATCATATATGTGTCCATAACATCAAAGATCCATCAAATATGTATATCAAAGATACAATATCATTGACAAAATGATACATCAAAGTCCTGATCAATAAATAAAACATGATATAAAATTAGTGAGGAAAGATCCATAATCAAACATCAAGATCATGTAGGGCCACCCACTCCATCACCAGCACTTGATCCATTTGGTCCCCTATCACCTGATCTATCCTGAGTAGGAGTCTGACTAGTACTCGTAACACTAGGCCTCTAAGCCATCATAGTCATGAACTACTACATCATAGTGGCTACCTAATCCAGTCAGCCAACCATTGCTGATAAACCTATCTGCAATGTCAACACATCTTGTGACAGAGTGTCTATGCTAGGAGAAGCATGTGACATCTAACCCATATCCTGAGACCTAGGTATCTTTGGAGGCACCTGCTGTGCCGAAATCTGTCCATGCTATGCCACTAAAACCTATTGTGCCTGCACCAAGGGATCTTGTCCTCTGAGAGCCTATCTAGTAGCATCAATATGAACCTGTCATCTAACTCTCTATTATCCCTATACTACTATAGCTCTAGGCTATATGAATCCAGGTCCCTAATTTGGCTGAGCCTGTCTAACAGTCCTATCCCTGAAGTGACCACATTATCCTCTGCATATCACCCTGGGAGGTCTCTATGCTCTACAAGCTCAACATTGTCTAGGTCTAGTGTCACCATCCCCATCATCATCTCCACCATTATTATCTGATCTCTCATTTTTGTCTAGGATCAGCTCTACAGGATCTGTGAATCTCAAAAATCTGTTACGGGACCACCACTTTCTATACTCAACAGTTATCCCAGCATCTTCCACATGGTCCAACATGTCCCATCTGATATACATCAATCTATCAATCTAATCACATGAGAATTGGAAGTCAATTTGAGCACCCCACACCGATCTCTCCACCTAGACTCAAGCATATAATGCCATACCCTAGGGAATATCCTGATATTGGACATACTGCCTTTTAACTCGACCAAAGCAAAATCTCTCAATCACGAGTGGTGATCGACCTATCATCCATCTTGGAGCAAACATGTATAGGAGCTCATCATCATCCTCCCACCAACCCTCACAAAATAGATATGGTCTCTATACTACCTGATCTATATCATCGATCATGCGACACCAATACTCTAGTTTGTCCAGATGATGTTGGACAACAATGCTAGTATACCCATAACTGTAATATAACTGCACCTACTGATAATAAGGCACTCAATCTATATACGACCTCATGCAAATCATGATATAATTATGCAAGAATACAAGAACCCCAATCAAAATGCTAAGGTTGTGCAATCAAATCCTCTAAAATGAAGCCCCATCCAATAGAGAATCCTCAACCTTGTCGGTCTGAAAGCAATAAACCGCCTATCAAAGCACCTAAGACCACTAGCAATGTCAAAAAAGAAGCAAACTATGCCCATGTAATCGTATCATCTATGATGGTCTCATCACCAAATACACATCTACAAACAGTGTCTTCATACACAAAATCATAGTATACTCTCTCACCCTAAGTAGGGATACAGAGTAATCTGTAAACATCCTCAGGAGTGATAGTCATCTCCCCAAGTGGTAAGTGGAAGGTATTGTGGTCAGAGTGCCAACACTCTACCACAGCTGTCAAGAGACCCCAGTTCAGCTAGAACCGTGTGATGTCTAAAAGGAAACTCAAACCCCACATCTCTATAACATGAAACTCTAGCTGGGTCAGCTCCTGACCTAAATCTAATATCCAAGAGGCTACGATCCATATATATAACTTATGAAAATGTGGTTGTTTTGCAAATCAAGGGAATCATATCAGTATTCTATATCAATGGATTATTTTAAGTCAATAATTCAAATTCAATCAATCTTTTCTCTTCTTGAGTGTATCAAATCTCCTAACTCTATATCGTGAGGAAGGAACATCATTATTTTGTCTCTCTAGATCATGAGAGAAAAATATCTATCCTATCAGTTTACTACTATTAGATTGACAAATTAAACATTCATTGTTACAATTATCCTAATATCTTAATCACTTGTTTTCTTAACTACAACAGACCTATCTATCTTGGATATGCAATCATTCATCCAGAGACATCAAATCAATCAAAAAAATCAAGTTTGAGTAATCAAAATTCAAATTTTTATCAAATTTCCTATAGGCGTCACTTGCCTATGCAGAGGTGGTACTTTACCTCAAGCAGTGAATTAATCTTCTTAAGCGGTACTTTATCATGTGAACGTGACAATTCTTTTGTTAAGTAGCATTTTATGACCATAGGCGACATTTAAACACATATAGGCATCATTTAATTGTTAAGGTTTTTCAAGCGGTGTTTACACATAGTTTGACTAAAAACCCTATACACGCAGTTTAAAATTGCTCACGGGTGGGTTTTAAATATGATTAAGCAACATTTAAATGCATGGATGCGGCATTTTGTCACTTTGGTTTTCTAGGTCACTTTGGAGCTTTTGAAGATTTGGAGCATTCTTGGCTTTTGCATCTACATGCTATCATAGTTTTATTTCTTGCATTGTCATGGCATTCATAGCTTCATATTAGCTTAGTTTCCTTTATGCTTTAGATTAACTCATCTAGCTTAATTAGGAGGCTTTGTAATACTTGCATATTTCCTTTCATAGCATAGCTTGCATTTCCATTTCTAGCATAGTTGCATTGGATTTGCATTTCCATTTGATTCTTGGGGATATTGGCATTCTTACCCTTGTCTTCATTTGAATCTCCCATTGCATGATTTACTAGCAAGGTTATTGGCTTAATAGCTCTAGCTGAGAGCATTCTTAACACGCTTGCACTCCATGCCTAGGGAGCTCTAAATCAATTTCTCAAGGTTTCCAATCCATAGATTCTCTTGGAAGTAATGATTTAGAGAAGTGCACTATTTAGAGTACACACTTTTGGCACCTTTTTTAATGTTCATCATTGCTAAAATTATCAATTTCTTATTCTTGATCAAATCCTAGTTCTATCATTTATTCGATTATTTTCTATGGGCTAACCATCTTATCCTAACTCTTTATTTAATTAAAAGGAGTTTCCTCCTCTTTTAATTAAACAAAAATCCCCCTGCTTTCCTTATAGGGAGAGGATCTTTTGTAATCACCTAAAAATGGTCATCTAGACTATTAGCCCCTTGCTAGTATTTTTACTAAAATCATCAATTGTTTATTCTTGATCAAATCCTAGTTCTATCATTTATTCAATTATTTTCTATGGGCTAACCATCTTATCCTAAAGCCTTTATTTAATTAAAAGGAATATTTCCTCCCCTTTTATTAAATAAAAAGCCCCCCACTTTTCCTCTTATCCTAAGTTGCACAAATAAAGCATATTATAAAAAGGGAAAAGGCACTTTTTGTCTCATATGGACATAAAATTCAACTCTTATTTTCTCATTGGAGGATACTTGTGCACATGGATTGTTCCTCTTTGATGCTCCACCGTTGATTAAATCTTTTTCTTCTTAAATCTCCATGGTCCATTCCTTCTCATTTCTTATAAAAGGAGAGCTCTCTTCTTCATTCTAGATCTCCAACTTTTTATGCTAATGTTATGCTACAGGTTTTCTTAGTCACTTAGGAGCTTTTTGAATATTTGGAGCATTCTTGGCTTTTGCATCTACATGCTATCATAGTGTCATTTCTTGCATTGTCATGGCATTCATAGCTTCATATTAGCTTAGTTTCCTTTATGCTTTAGATTAACTCATGTAGCTTAATTAGGAGGCTTTGTAATACTTGCATATTTCCTTTCATAGCTTAGCTTGCATTTCCATTTCTAGCATAGTTGCATTGCATTTGCATTTCCATTTGAATTCTTGAATATATTGGCATTCTTGCCCTTGTCTTCATTTGAATCTCCCATTGCATGGTTTACTAGCAAGGTTATTGGCTTAATAGCTCTAGCTGAGAGCATTCTTAACACCCTTGCACTCCATGCCTAGGGAGCTCTAAATCACATTCTCAAGGTTTCCAATCCATGGACTCTCTTGGAAGTAATGATTTAGAGAAGTGCACTAATTAGTGTGTACAGTTTTTGCGCCCACTATGGGGTAGAACATTAGCGTTTTGTCCTTTAATTTCTACATTTCCATCAATTTTTTGGCAAGATTTTAGCTCATTTGTGGTCTTTGGTTTTTTTGGATCAGAGTATCATGTGATACTTTTAGAAGTATCACATGATAGTTCTTTGTATACTGGCATGATACTTTACCAGTTCAAAGTATCGCTCAGATATTACAGGAACTATCGCCTAGTGTAAGGAGAAGTATCATCTGGTGTAAGATGAAGTATCGCCTAGAAATATATTATCGCCCTATTATACTATAAAGTATCATGTGATATTTCTCATGTTTGTACTATCACCTGTACCCAGCAGTGAGTTGAGTTTTGGGTTTTCTATTTTTTTTTTTAAAATTAGCATTTTCAGAATCTGAATCCGTGCGACTCTGGAAAACCAGCACCCATTTTTTAGAAATCTTCACATACGGTATCAAAAATTTAAGTGTGATATATCATTGGAAAGCTCTTTCTGAGCCTAATCCAACCATGTTGGTTTCATTTTTGAATTTTTCCATTTGATCAACTATTTTCTTTACAGATTATCTAATTTTTGATGTGCTAACCATTGTGGAGCTAACAAGTTGTACTTGTAGGTACTCTCATTGCTTGAAATATTTTGCCAAAAGAACACATGTCAAAGCTTCAAATGCACAAGGGATACTAATGGTTTTTGTAGGGCTGCCCAAAGCATAAAAACCCAATCAAGTGCTTGTTGTTTATTTCATTTTCAAGTGTGGCAATTACTAGTTGTTTCATTTCATAGGAACATAATATCTTGTTGTAGGAATTCTTGGGTAGTAGGAGAAGTATGCTCTTCACCCTTGTGGTGAACCAGAAAATCTTGACCCATCTTTGGATTTTGAAAGTAAGAGGGTAATTGAATCATTTGCTTAATGTGATTGGGAGAAAGCTTTGGGATAAGGGAGTATGCTCTTCACCCTTGTGGTGAAACAAAATCTTTGAATCTCATAAGTTGATCCACTCTTTGTTTAAATCTTTAGAATCCTTTAGCAGGCCTGCTCTTGAGCAATCAAGAGGAACAACCCAAGTGGGGACAAGCCTTTTGCTGGCTATTCCAACCCACTATAATCTCAAGGCTATCAAGGACACAAAACTTTGGTAGATGTAGTGCTTGTCTTCGCTTGATGTGAGTACTTGTGGGATTGTGACCATGAGGAAAGTATTGAGCAAGAATTCTTAAGGTACTCTTGAGGCCGCAAGGTCCATTACTTGCCGCAAGGTAAGGAATCCCTTTGGGAAGCAAGAGGGGTGCTATGAATGGAAGCCCTTACTAAGAACCATAGGTAGAGGCCACCCTATTTTTGCTGCTTAGCTTCTTGGTGCAAGGATTGATCCAAGTGGAATAACTCAGATCACCCCAAGATTACTCACCATATGTGTTCCTTTGGTTGTGTCTTTGGCACTTCCATGACAAAGCCAATATCTATGGTGGGCAACCACTTTGTGTGAGGCAATGGAGCATCAGGTTGTGGGCCAAGTTGTTAAGTGTTGAGCCTTTGTCCTTCTAAGCTAGCAAGTGCTTGAACTATTCTCATTGTTATGTCCCTGTGCAAACATTCTTGAACATCAAATATCACGATAGCATTCATAGGGTTTTTCAGTTTTGATATCACAATTTCTTGTCTTGGCAAGGTTGCTTTTTCCCTTGTGAAAGTGTTCTATGACATGTTTGATCACCTACTGTTTGAAAACCTGTCAATTTATTATTGTCATTGTGATTGAAATTGAAAAAATCAACCCTCAAACTAAAAATTTTGAGCAAACAGTCCCAAAAATTGAGTTTTTTATGTTCACTAGTCAAAGAATTGTACAATTCCACAACATTATCGCACCCTGTGGAGAGAAATATTGTGCGATAGTTCACCCCTACTGGACTATCGCCCCACCTACCTGGAAAGTATCACCTGAGCTTATTGAAAACTATTGCCTGGTTTAAGGTGAAGTATCACCTTGCTATAAACTATCGCCCTACTTGCCTAGAAAGTATCGCCCTGAGTCATTCTACTATCCTATTGCTGTTGCAATTCAGATCTACTAAACTTGAGTTTTAACCAGTCATAGAGTGTCTTTTCTTGTTCTTATCTGAAGCTAGCTTATTGTCTACATGCTTAGGATTGTTCTAGACTGAAACAAATGAGCTAAAACTATTGGATTTGAGCCTATCAAATGTCACTTTTGATCACTTGTCAAAACACGGTTACCTATCTAGCCACTTGCTAATCGAGCTTCTTTCTCACATCTAGGCTTGTGTCAATTGACTATTGTAATTTCTTGAGAACTTTGACCAGCCATCTCTATTGTTCTATCTTGACAAGTGATCATCATTGTCTTTTGCTTATCTCAACATCTAAGCAACTTTGTCTCATTTTATTGGTTGAACAACATTCTTTTTCATGCTAGTTACAACTCAGTCTCAATTTGAACAAGGGAGTCACCCTTCATTCAATTATATGCAGTTACCTTCTCCTACTAGATGCTCATGAGTGCCTGTTAGCAATGCTAGTTCTAGTTCTAAGGATTCTAAGGCCACCCCATGGTACAAAGGAAGCTTCCTCTTTTCCACATTTAAGTCCTCCAAAAACACAGATAGTGTCTCACTCACTCTCACTGAACAAGAAAAATTCCATTGTTTGCAAGATCACTTTGAGCACAAGGACAACCAAATACGCTTAGACAAAGAGCACAGTAAGAACATAATGGATGATGCTAGGCGCATGGCTATGAGAAGAACATCTCATGAGCAACCTGAGATTAGTGGTTATGAGCATAGACCAGTTTTTGGTACTAATGGAAACTATGGCAACAACATGCCACCTAGATCTCCTCTGAGATGAACTTTTGTTTTACCTTCTTCACCTCCTAGACCACCTCCCTCTCACCATGAGGAAGAGGTCATTGATGATATTTCTAGTGAGGATCTTATTGCATTTGAACAAGATGAGGACTCCCAATGAAAGATGCTTAAGCTTTTAGAGTGCAATGAAGACCAATATTTCCAATATATGACTTCTAGAGGATACAAGCTTCCTCCCAGCTATGATGTCAGACAAATTGTCCAACAAAGAGTACCAACTAAATTGGAAGTCCTTCAGGAAGAACTACATCGAACAAATTAATGCCTTACCCAAATGGCAATAGAATGAGAGCCTCCAAAGGTCTCTTTTGTAGAATCAATTTGTGCTCTTCCTTTTGATAGGAGTCTATACATGGTCTCATTTCCTAAGGATATTGAGGTTCCCAAGTACGACAAGTATGATGGAAATGGTGATCCTCATGACCATGTGCATCACTTTTATGCTCTTAGCATGGACTTCCTTCACAAAGACACATTTTTTCTATGATTATTCCCTCAAAGCTTAAGAGGACAAGCTTTAGAATGGTTTTCAAAATTGACACCTCCTTTGAAGACTTTTGATGAGTTAGCTATGCGCTTCACACAACACTATTCATACAACATTCAACAAACTATCACTATGATAGATCTAAGTGCTCTAAGGCAAAATCAAGGTGAGTCATTTTCCACTTACTTGCAACATTGGAGGTCATTGTATTCTCGATATCCTCGTCAGCTACCCGAGAGAGAAAATATTGATATTTTCATCAACACTCTTGTGCCTGAGCTATATTATGATCTAAGGAAATAATTGTTCTCCTCTTTCAATGACATGGTTGAAAGTGCATATCGGATTGAAGATGTGGCCATCAGAAAGGGGGATATTGTTATTAATAAAGATACTAGAGGCAATGGCAAGGACAAGAACAAACCTTGGAATAGGAATAAGTATGTTGTCAATGATGGGGTTGTAGATGCCCCTAAAGCTAAAGAGCCTGCTTTCAATCTCTCTAATGCTATCTACGCAGCAAAACAACAAGAAGCTGCCAACACTCAAAATGTTCCTAAGCCTCAGAATGTAGACAAACCTAAGAAGCAATTCCGACAACGGGTCTATAACCCATTGGCTGAACCATATGATGTGATTCTTAAGACTTTGGTTGCCAATAATTATCTTACACTTCCTGAGAAAACTCATCCCTATGATCTGCCAGTTAAGCCTGATTGGTGGAGAGAGGATCATTACTGCCACTATCACATAAACAAGGGACACAAGACTGACAATTGTTTCACGCTTAAAGATATTATACAAGATCTCATTGATGGAGGCATAATTCTCATAGATGGATTTGTTAAAAACTCTGATCCCTAGGCTTTCAAAGATCCTCTACCTAAGTATGACAAAGGTGAAACCTCTCAAGCACATAAGAAGAATCATGATGCTAAGATCAACTATACATATACTTCTAATTCACCTGTGATCAACTTGGTAGAGCAGTTGAGAGTGTTCTTATGATGAGATCTCAAGATGATAATAAAGCTAATCATGGTAAGCTAAATTTGGTCTTCAAAACATGTGGTAGTTCATCTTCCTGAAGTGAGGCACTGAATGCTGTTACTAGGGGGCAAGCTAAACTGGTCCTTAAAACTACACC
>BSBK01008307.1:0-2500 GCA_027943335.1 Chamaecyparis obtusa | reverse complement strand
GTAGCTTTTTCCTTTCTACGTGCACGGTCTCTTTCACATTTGAGTGGTTTTTGGGATATCTTTTAATCTAGGAAAGAATATAATGTTGTTTTGAGGATCCATCAACCACAAAGACAAGAACATGGTTTCTTTATTTTTATCAAACTAAATCTTCAATGGCATAGAGCTAAGTAGTGAGGAATTTTATTTTTGGCAGGGAGATGTCTTTAACTTTCCTTTCCTTTCCTCTCCAATTATTTCTTAACAAACTTCTCAAGGTGATATAATGTATTTTTTGATATACTAACAAGGATTGCAGAGAATTTAATCTAAGCATGATACTAGGATGAAAGGAAATCCATTAGAAAGGACTAGCATAATCAAATCATGGCATGACACTAGGAGGGAAGGATATCCAATTCAACAAACAGGGCAGAACAAGTTAAAGATTGCAACTCATTTTCAGCATAATAGATTATCTAATTTATAATTTTTTTTAGATATGTTATGTAAAGGAAGGGGATGCCCTCCTATAAAGGATATGTATTAAAACTGGACTAAGGTCCTAGGCAAGGCTGGAGGGTTTCTCAACCCCGCTCTTCCCTACCAGCGCCTACATTGAGTAGGGTCTATGTATATGTTTAAATGATTAATAAAATCTTGGCCTCGACCTTTTACCAAAAAAAAATAAAAATAATTGGGTTATAAGGGAGTGAGTTAATTCATTTAAAATCCCTAGGGGGAATATTAATATCATATATTGAATCTTAATATAAATTACATTCTTTTGTAGGGTACATTCCCTATAATTTAATCTATCTTTTATCAATGACTATAGTTCTCTTACTCTAGTTTTAAGTTAGGAGACTTTCATTATTACTTAATTGGAAATTGAACTAAGATTAAACCTATTGGATTATTTTATGCCAAACCTAGCTCTAGGGGTTTCCTTTGATTAATGTAGTCTGATGATTAAGGGATGTTGGCACGCCAGCGCATGCCATGATTTCCCTTATGAGTCATTTTGTGTTAGTTAATATGTCTCGAGTTTCTCATCAAATGAGCTTTGTGTGCAACCTAGTTTGTTGTTTAGTGTTCTTTAAAAAAATTATTGTTGTGTTTTGTCCTAGTTTTTGGGCATTACACAACCACTATAAATTCTTTCCTATGTTTGTTCCTACAGCCAAAGAAGACAAACTATTTCCTATTTATTTGTCGTGGATTTTATTTCTATCATTCATTTGAGTTCAGTTTATATGATAGTTTATGTTTTGTATTCAAGTTATTTCCTTTCCGTGCATTTTGTTTCCAACATTATTTCCTTTTCATCTATAGGTAGAATGACTATAATTGAGTTCCTAATGCATATACCTTGCTGACCCATTTCAAGTATACACTTTGAGTTGACATGAAATGAGCCTTCATGATGATTAGATAACTACTTAGGACAAATATCTAATCTCTAAGTTATGGTTTTAAGGTCCTAGTTATTGAAACCATTAAAGGAAACCAACAATTTTGGCACCATTGACAGCTACTATAATTACTCCAAAATACTCCCTAGTTTGACATCATCCCCAACAATGATGCCAAAAATATTTGTTTCCTTTAATGGTTGAATAACTAGGTCCTTAAAACCATAACTTAGAGATTGGATATCTATGCTAAGTAGTTATTTGATCATCAAGAAGACTCCTTTCATGTCAACCTAGCATATACTTGAAATGGGTTAGCAAGGTATATGCATTAAGAACTCAATTATAGCCATTCTATCTATAGCTAAAAAGGAAAAAATCTTGGAAACAAAGTACATGGAAAGGAAATAACTTGAAAAACTGAACATAAACTATCATCTAAACTGATCTCAAATGAATGATAGAAATGAAATCCATGACAACCAAATAAGAAATACTCTACCTGCTTTGGTTCTAGGAACATACATAGGAAGGGATTTCTAATGGTTGTAGAAATAGACAATTGTCAATAAAATAACTAATTACTGTATGAAAAATAACTACTAAGCACTATAGATGGAATACTCACTAAGTGGGCCCCCTTAGTGAATCTTCTTAAAACTCAACTATATGCTTGCAAACTAGAATATAGTATTGATTCAAAATAATGTTACATACTAATGGCTAAAATTGTTTTTCTATTAACTGAAAAACTAGATATTACAATAATTATGGTTCTAACCCCCTGCAAAGGAGTATCTGAACCTTATCTATAGAAAGTAAACTCCTAACTAATCATAACTAACAACAAGTCCACTCCTATGCTAATAGGAGGATACTACTTATTACAACATGAAACAAGAAAAGGGAGTCATGCTCCAAATGAGAATTACTCAAAACTATTTGTAGATGTTGTGAACCTAACCTATCGAGAACACACGTAGACAAGCATACATTATCCCTAATCTAGCATGCAAATCAGATAACAAGACTTGCACACACATCACCTCCGATTAAGCCAAAACGGGAGCACCCAAGCCTCGTTTGATTTTCTCTTTTTAGGAGAA